>VZTO01002252.1:0-266392 GCA_013400615.1 Syrrhaptes paradoxus
CAGTGTCCTGGGCAGCTCCGCGTGTCTCCCTGAAGCCGTGCACCCAAGCTGAGCAGTGAGCTGCACACCCCGCACACCTCTGCTGCCCTTCATGGCTCCATCCTTAGGGGACACCTCAATATGCTTCAACACTGGGAAAGTCACCCAGAAGCAACAACCGATACTGGAAAAAGCTGGGGAGATGCAATGCTTCTCAGTCAATCAGCAAGGATGCCCTGCCAGGATTAATTAGCAGTTGACCCCCCCCCCCAGCCTCAAGCACCGAGTCCAGCACCTGTCAGAGCAAAGCACCGAGTCCAGCACCTGTCAGAGCAAAGCACCGAGTCCAGCACCTGTCAGAGCAAAGCTTACGCAAATGCAAGAATCTCTCGAGCCACGCACGCAGGGTGCCACCAGCTGAACCTCACCTCCCAGCACAGGGCTGGGCACGAGCCAGGATTTGGCTTCTCACCTTCAGGTTAATCAGGGGCTGAGCATCTGCTCCAGGCAGGCTCCTTCCCCCTGGGTCCAGGCAGAGCAGCAGGACAGCCCAAATCCTTCTGTCCCCGTGAAGGGACCTGCAGGGGGGAGACCCTCCAAATGGGGAGGCTGCTGGGGGTCCCTCTCCAGCAGGGCTTGACACAAGCCCCATCTTCCCACCCAGCCGCAGTTTATTGCTGCAGGCAATGCCCTTCAGGAGACAGGCAGGACCGCTGCAGTTCTGCACACAGGCAGCTGCAAATGTGTTCTCCTACGATGCAACTTACCTACACCCCATCCCAGCTCTCCAATCACCCTCTCTACAGGCTACAGAGCACAAAGGGAAGGTGCAGCCTGCAAAAGCATCTATTGAATAAGCAACAGGCTGGCCTGCAGCAAGAGGGGAAGGCTTGATGGGATGCCCTGGGAAATTAAAATTGCCTCAACTCTGCATCTTGATTCTTAACGTTCAGAGCCCCTGATCCCCCCTTGCTCCAGGGGCCAAAGTGAATAATCAGCCTCCCGAGAGCCACCCCTGACTTCAGACATTACGTCTGTGCTTGATGGGTCAAACTATCTGCCTGACCACCCGCCTGGACAGGTCTCGCTGCCCAGTGCTGGCCCCCTCCAGACTCTTTGCAGAGCTGGCATCCCTTCTGCCTTGTCTTTACATCTCTCACTGTGGATTTCCCTCCCTGCAAGCACCAGGAGCACACAGGAGGCTCCTGCTTCACCGTGCAACACCCCAGCGTTTAGCTCAGACCTTACACAGCTCCTCACCCTCTTCCCAGCACATCCCCTGCTATGCCACCCAGTGCCTCCCAGCATCACTGGTCTGATTAACAGGGGACAAGGGGAGGAGAAAGGTGAGTCTCCCCAGAAGGACAGTGTCCTGTTCCAGCTCCACTGAATTCATTAATTGTGGCCAGATACCGTCCACGAGGCTGCTGCCTTTCTGGGCAAAGAGAAGTTGCCCTTCTAAATATCAAAGGCAACAGGAAAGCATGAGATCCTGTACAGAAGGGCAGGTAACCCCACAGGCAGTTCTGTATTTAGACAGACGCCAGGCTTGTAGCAAACGTGACAGGTTAGGAAGGGGAAACAGGTTGCACAAAGGGCAAGGGGAAGGTTTTCAAGTAAAAAATGTATTCATCCATTTTTTAAAGATCTACGATGCTAGAGAAGAATATTTAACTCCAGCAAGTGCTGGAACTTTATGCATTATTCAAAGCACATGCACATTTGGAAGACAGGAGACCTGGAGAGCTTCAATGAGAACAAGTCACCCAGCACGTCCCCAGGGAGGGGTGAGCGGTGTCACCCCACCGGAGGAGGCAGCTCCGATGGTTTTCAGGGCTCCTGTCCAGCGTGCAGCAGCCCCATGTCCTCTCTACCCCTGGACTACTCAGAAAATCCCAGCGAGATGTACTGGGGATCTAGGGAGAACCTGTCCCTGACCCACGAGTGTCAACTACAGCTAAAAGCGAAGGGGATAACGCACAGAAAGGCAGCAGCAGAGCAGAGACACCAGAACCAAGCGCAGTAAGAAGGACAATAACACAAGCTCGCAATAGACATGCAGGGAAAGAGTCTCCCCTCCTCCAAATCACCGCTCCCCTCCAGGGCAGACAGTCTCATCAACGGTAATATTCCAGGAGAGCCTCCTTCTGCTGCACTTCGAGTTATAAATTCAAACACAAGAATATTAAAAAAAAAAAAAAAAAAGAGAAGTGCCAGACAGGGCCAGGCTTTCAGACAGGCAGGCAGCCAGCAGAAAGCACCCACAGCCCAGGCCTGGCTCCTGAGGGTGGGGGGACACCTGCCTTGCCCCTGTCCCTCTGTCAATACTTGCCTTTCACAAGCTCCACTTACTCTATTAGCACTTTTTCTTCAGACTCCCTCTAGCTGCTTTTTTTTTTGAGGGGGATCTTAATCACGTCCCTTAAAGGATTTTTTTGTTGTTTTCGCACCTTTGGTTTCTCTTCTCTGATTGCACTCCAGGCTCTGCAAGCCTTCCTCCCTTTATCCAGCCCCAAAGGGAGGGGAACTGGAGCCTCATCTTCCACCGCAAGAGACAGGGATGGATGCACAAGGAAACACAAACATCGGTACAACAATAACACAACAACTTGTGAGTAGCACAGCCGAGTACAGAAGGGACCCTGACATGCTCCAGTCACCAATTTCTGCCACAGAGGAAGAGGAAGAGCAGCCAGTCTGAACTTTCTCCTATTTCCCCATGTGAACGATGCTTTTTGGAAAAGAAAACCACATTAAAGGAGGACCGCTTCTTTTGAAATGGAAAATATTTGCCTCGATGAGCAATACAAATTCAAAAGCAAAACCCAAACACTTTACCAAAACCCCCACTCCCCAAACTTTTCCCTTCCACCCCGGGGGTTGTGTCAGGCTGCGGGATGAGCACAGCGGTCAGCATCTCCCCCAACACGGGAGCAGAGGTCTCCCTTGCGGCCGATCCCCTGGATCTGAACCGGAGCTTAACCCGGTGATTTCCACACGAGCATCAGCAAAACGGGGAAGTGCCCCTTCCCGAGAGCCAGAGGGCTGTTTGCTGTGTGCGAAGCCTATAGATACAGCAGCAATCGATGCCACACGAGGCTCGAAGTGAACCATTCTTCTTCCAGAGCAGGGTTTGAATCAATAATACATGGGCAGACACGACACCACAGAAGAAAAATGAAGGAACAGAGGCTGAGCAAGCGAACACGAGCCATTCTGCACAGCGAGGAGAGGCTGGGAGCTTTGGAAAAGGAAAATGCAGCTGCCCAGTTAAAGACCATCATTGTGCACAAAGGTACAAATTGAGATTCACCAGAAATCTCTTTTTCTGGCAATTCCTAGATTTTAAATAAATCACTTTGTAACTTTAGGACTTTTTTGTTGGGTTTGTGTTATAGATGCAACCCCTGCTCTCTGTGTCTGCACACAAATCAAAACGTTGCCCATTTTGTAACATTCAGGTTTGTTTCTTTCATTCCAATGGAACAACACAAGTATTATTAAAAACACCCCCAACAGTTAAAGCCCGCTGCTGCGCGACTTCAGCCGACCCCTTTACCCCCCTGCACCCCAGTTTTGCCAGCCGTAAGCCAGAGCTAACAAAACCCTGCCGATGACAAGGACCACGCAGCCTGGACAGGCTCCGTGTGACAGCTCTGAACTGTCTCCTGGGTACACAAACAATCATTAAAGCGTTTTCTCTGAGCCATAACCAGCAGATGAGGCAACGCTCTTCCCTTCTGCAAACCAACCCCTCTCGGGTGCCTGGAAACCACCCGCGTGCCGCGGTGCCTGCCTCTGGTGTATGGCCCAAAACAAGCGGCAAAAAGTCAAATTATTGAGCAGCAAAGCTTGGGTGAACAAGCTCTTAAGAATATTTTGGCCCAGGGCCACCAACAAGTCCGAAACCATGCTGGAAAAAGTCCTGAGCCCCAAGTCTTTCTGCTAGCCCAAGCTATTAATGGTTTGCTGGTTCAATTATGTTTTCAGCTCTGTTCTTTCAAGGATGAAGTCAATGAGAAATGCTTTCTGCAACGGAAAATCTATGATGGATATTTCCCAGGCTACAGGCAGCACAAGGCACCTCGGTGTCCTTGCGGGAAGGAGCAGGACAGCGCCTGTGCGAGGACACGGCTGACGTTATCTCTTTGCAGCCGTTTGCGTTTCCTTTGCCCCAACAGCTCTGCCACACCAAATCCCACCCAGACCCCTGCCCTGACCTCTGCTGGGGCTCTTATTTTTCTGCTGAGCCTGCCTGTCTCCTTGCAAGCCATGAACATCCTCCTGAAGCTGAGTTAGGAGGAAATCAGTGCATTCCATGTGCAGGGAATTATCAATCCACTCTCAAACTTCAAGGAAAAACTGCAAGAAAAGGACATTTCTTCCGAGGCTTCTCTAAGCAGCAATAAATCTTGCCTGAGGTCAGAACACAAAAGCTGGGGAGTTGAGAGAGATGGGCTGGATACCACCACAGACCCCTGTGCAGGTCCTTGCCGCTGCATCCCCCAAAACATCTGCTACATCTGTGGCTTTCTCCCTTTTCACAAAAAACGAGAGGATTCCAAGCACATTGGCTTTTTCTTAAAATTCAACTCTTTGAATTTTGACTTCTCTTGCTCCAGTACTACTTCCAGCAGGGAGTTGCACAGACTTGGGGATTAATAAATAAATATATAACTTTGGATCAGTTCAAAATTAGCTTTTGCTTTTTAGATTTCGTGCCATTCTCATTTTGCTTTGTATCCTACCACACTCACTGGCTCCGGGACCTGACATTTCCATAATACACACATTTTCCACTGAAATCGAGATAATTTCCAGGCTGTGGCCTTTCAGAAGGCAGAAGTCATGACGAGCTTTCTAACACCTCAATATATATCCCCTCCAGTCTTTCCTAAGACAACCGCGGAGCTGCTGCCGGGCCAGGGAGGAAAGGGCAGGAGCGACAGCACCAGCTCGCCGCCACCCTGCCATTATCACAGCCGCAGCACGCTGCCAAGCTGGAGGGGTATTTTTAGACTGGAGAAAAAAAAAACCTTGGGGATTTATCAGAGCCTTATTAATGCAAAAGTGACACTCATACACCAGCAGCGTTGCATTTTCCCCATACCTACACAAATTGGGTTTATTTCCTTCCCTTCACCTTATCCTGGTGCTTATCCAGCCGCCGCACGGTCTCGGGCAGAGATGCCGAGGCAGGAGAGCACGGGTGAGGGTCTCTGCTAGGTTTTAAGGAGACCAAGGGTCATCTTCTACTTTCAGTCCTGCCATGGGTAGCAAGCTTGTGACAGACCATGAGGTCAGAGAGGGAAATGAGCCTTGGTGCAAGCAAACACACCCACTGCTGGTCAGTGGTTCACAGACCAAATTCCCGTTTCCTCTGGAATATTTGGCTCCGCAGAGGCTTGTTGACATATGGATGATCGAGGCAGTTAATCTGAATAAGATTTGCGTAGGTAAACTGGATCAAACCCCTGTGTGGATGCATTTATCTAGAATTAGAAGCAGGCTTCATTTAATTTAGCTTTGCAGGAAACAAATGAAGGGCTCTTTTATTCCGAATAAGAGCAGCCATGCTACAGACCAGCGGAGTTTAAGTAATCCACTTCTAATTCATGTTGGTTAATTTGGACTAATTGTCACCCAAGTCTCCCTGATTAAACAGGCTTGAGCAAGCCCAGAGAACAGCATCCCGTGGCCAGCACAGACCCAACAGCGGGAGCAGCCAGGCTGGGGACCAGTCTCAGCCCCTCCTGCGGGGAAGGGACCTGCTCTGCCCTGCTCCTGGGAGCTGCACTGAAGCCACAGCAGAGCTGGGCTGGCAAAACTCTTTCTCTGGATTTGCTTCTCTGAGTTACTGACCAGGCAATATTGGGGCTTCCAGCCCATTTTTCTACGAGAGCCATTTTTCGCTTGGCTGCGCAGACGGATTATGAACAGCGGGACAGGGGAGAAGGGGGAGGGAAGGAAGGATTGAGTTTCTCCTGAGAAAGCTGCTGACAACGAGCAAAATAAAATACCCCAGAGAGAAAGCACTTGACAAGAGACTAAGCCACAGGAATTGTGTTCTCGGCATCGCAGGAGCGAGCCTGGATGGAGTTACCGGCTGACATGTGAAAAATGAAAGAGCTGAGCAGCGCGGAGGTGCGCGGGCAGGAGGGGACGGCAGGGGCTGGACAGGCAGGGCTGGGATGCGGCTCATTGGCAGCCCTGGGGATGATGAGAGAGCAGCTCGGAGGAGGGTGATGGTTTGGTCTCTTCCCCTCCATACCTCTACCCTCCCATCGTTCCCATAGAAGCTTTTCTCCCCAGGTCTGCTGTCAACACAAGGCTTTTGCAGCAACAATAGCAAACATTGAACATATTCCCAACCATTCATCCAGCTGGAAAGAGACCTTACGGAGGGAGTTTTATCAAGATAAGACAAGCAGCAACTTGGCTGCAGAGACAGAAACTGACGGGAATATATCATTTGTTTTGCCCCTTTGAGGTAATTTGTATTTGGTGAAAGAACAAATACAAACACACACCAATACCCCAGACAGGTGCTGTACTGTCCTCTGCAAGGAAAAACACACCTCCCAGAGACATCAGCAGTTCACAAGGTTTAAGCTTCACTGTATCCCCCCATACACTGGCAAAAAAAACCAACAAAAAAAGAAAAAAAAAAACCCCCACCCACAAAAAAACCCCCAAAAAAAAAAAAAAAAAAAAAAGAAAGAAAGAAAAAGAAAAAAACAAGCCAAGTTTTACTAGGAAGCCAGATCCAAAAGTTAGTTGGAGGGCACAGTTTTGGAGAAGCCCCGAAGATAATGAAGTTCTGACCAGTCCTGCAGAAATAGCGGCTGGGCAGAGGGAAAGAAACCCCGAGGAGCATCTCTGTTGTACGAAAGGCTTTCACAGGAGGCAAGTTTCAACAAGGTTCAGAGCCCCCACCTTGAAGCAGAAAGCCACAAGGAGCTGGGCATCACTGCGCAGCACGGCTTGTTCCGGAGTTAATGTCGGTCATCACATGCAAATCCTTACTACAGATGCAACCGGTTTGTAAACAGCAATTACACTCGAACCTACACTAGAAACTTCCTAGTTCAACTTTTGAACTTATTCAGTTAAAGGATATTTTTTTTCCCCAGCATAAACAAGGCCATGGGTTAAGCACGGCTGTTCCGTCACATACAAGCAAGAGGGAAAAATCCCCAAAGTGCCTGTTAGTATCCGAGCAAAGAGAATAATTACTTTTACCTCTTTCTGTTCACAAATGGGTTGGAACAACTTCCAGTTTTCTTGAATCTGTTTATGATGGGAAATTTGCACAATTATTCCTGCAAATAATTAGTTATTGATCTCGATGTTTGCTCAGGGAAAAGCACGCCTAAGCAAGTCAATCTATTATTCAAGCAACATTTGTTGTTTAGGGATTTGCTCCACTACTGACTAAGCACGACTTCGGGCTTTGTCCTGGGTGGGGGAGTGAGGTGTTTGAAGTCCCATTTTCCACAGAGTCAAACTTTTATTTTTTTTCCTTCTTCCAATAAATGTGGTTTTGTTCTTTTCTGCCAGTATTTGCTTAAAAGGTTTTGAACATTTATTGGCAAAAAAAAAAAAAAAAAGGACGCTATTTTATTAATATCCTAGGAACATTTTCCCAGCATTTAGATGTTTCTAACTAATAACAACAGCATTAAGCGAGACCTTGAATTCCTCCTAAACCTGCAGAGCACGGGGATGACTTCAGATGCACAAAGCTGGGCACAGAGCAAATTCCTGCTCCGCTTCCTGCTTCTTGTCGTGACAAAGCTCTGACCACCACCAACACCCACCCATCACGATTTTTTTTGGTACCAAAAAGCCAACCAATTCTCTCTGCAGTTTCACCAGGAAAATGCCGAGTGCCGCCACAAACTCTTTCCTATCAGCCTCAGGTCCCTTTCCCCAGAGACACATCAGTTAGCACTCCTCCCCTCCTCTTTCCAAGCAGCGTTTATTGCATTGCTGAGCTGAGCTCAGGTTGGATTCAGCCACTCCCCGAAAGCCCAGCAGACTGGCAGTCTGCTGTAATTAAAGAGAGGCGAGAAATCAGCAAACGAGCTCTCCAACTTCAACAGCTCTGCTTCATGCTTCCCTGGGCTTTGACAGGACAAGCTGCCAGTGCCTGATATTAGAGCTTTTATGGGGAAAAAAAAATACAAAAGGTGTGTATGGGAGTAAAGCAGCCCCCGATCGACGGTCACGCCAAGGCCACGGCGTGCACAGATGGGACACCGATGACAGTGCGCGTGGGGGACAAGCACGTACAGGTGGATGGTTGCAAGGCAGTAACCAAGGAAACCAAGTGGGACCGATGATAATTGCTCACGGCAGAAGAGTCTGGAAGGATCGCATCCTGCCCTGCACTGGAACCTGCTCCGTGTCACGACTGAATAGCAACGAGAGACCTGAAAGTCACTCCCCAGCCAGCCCCACGTGTGATGATGATGATGATGATATCGCCCGGGTTTCCTTCCTGCAGATCGGCTGCAAAAATCCCTTTGGAAGCATCTCCCGGTTGCCAGCCCTCCCACAGCCTCTGCAGCTCCCTGGTGCAGCTCTCTCCTGCCTGCCTGGACTCTCACGGCTTTAAGTGCTACTCGAGCTCCTTCACATCCCATTTCCCCGCGCATCCCCCCCGTACGACGGTGATTCTTCAAATTCTATGCAACAAAAACCTCTACAAGTGTTGCTTCATCCTGCTGCAATCACAAGAGGTGCTAGCGTGAAATGTGCTTTTTGGAATTCCCAAATCCAGCCCCAGCACTGTGTTAATGCCAATACCCTGCACTGTCCTTAAGCCTTCACCTCCCCTTCTCACAACTGCAATGCTGCTCTCGAGAACAGCTTTAGTGCTTATTCCTTCTAACAGTCCATCAGTATTGCCATGCCATGGTGGCTTCAGCAGAAAGCCGAATTTCCTGGGAAAAGGCAGGAAATTTTGGGTTGGTTTTAGTTTTTGGGTTTGGTTGGGGTTTTGTTTTATTTTATATATATAATTTTGTTATATGTATATAATTTAATGTTGTGAAAAATAAGAGTTGCTTTTGATTCCAAGATTCCCAGAGCAATGCCTGACTTGCAGGCTACACCTGCTTTAGCAAGGGTAATGCTTTATTTCAGTATCGACTGATCAAGGAAAATCTCCAGCCTTGGCACAGGGGGACCACTTGCTGACCCTCACCACAGCTGCAGAGAAGTCCAGTGGCTTTAAGAAGTCACCACGACCCGAAGCGCTGTGACGAGTGCCTGTTAGAAGCTGCTGTGCTGAGCAAGGCGATCACATCGCCTGTCACCAGCACAGCAGAAACCCAAATTCAGAGATCCAGAGTTCCCTACGTGGTCAGCAATGCTGCAAGCTGACTACCACAGCTCTCTAATGCTATGCTTTGCACTTCCCATACTCAAAAAACTATCAAGAGCTCAGATTTCAAACACCCATAGTAAGAAACTCTTAAAAAAAAAAAAAAAAAAAGAAAAAGAAAACAGACCTGTATGCAAAGCACTGTGCTGCAAATGCAAAGCCACCAACTGAATGAGTAAAGAACATCTCAGACTGAAGTTGAGCAGCATCCTGGATGCTGTTTAGCGAGGTGAGGCTTTATAACCTTTAAAACACTGTTAACCGTGCCCTGCTGCAGTCGCCGCTCAATTAGATGGGCTCATTGCCTCGCACTGGATAGCTCCAGCCTCTACAAAATCACACCGCTTCTCTGCCCCAGACAAGCTTGCCACCAGTGACTTCTTCCACCCTCTTTTTTCCTTCCCATATTAATGCCCTCCATCATAATAAGGATTCCAACCCACTGCCAAAACTCAATTTACACTCTTTACTTTAATGACCCCATTTGTCATCCTAGCATGCGTGCCCACCCCGGGGACCGCAGCCCCGTCCGTCTGCCAGAAGGGCTCATTTACAGTTTGCTCTTTCATTATTATTTTTAAAGATTAAATTGCTTCCATTTCAAGGCAAACAGTCTGGGAACTCCCACAGCCCCGAGGATACTGAGATACATTCATATATTTGATCAATATATTTTAGGGTCACATAAATCTCAATCCCAAATGACTCCCCGCCCCACTGCATCATCCATCTACCTCCAGCACCTTTCGCTTTGCTTTTCCTTTTAATCTGCACAAGAGATGCACGCTGGTTATGACATTTGAATATTACATTTCAAGCTGTAGGAGGAATTTTAATTTTTTTTTTCTTTTTTCTTTGGGGGGGGGGGATAATTTCCTTCCCCAGTGCATCAGTTCATTTGTCTGTTCTAACCACACTTTTTTAATCTCGCAGCTTGACTCCTCCGGAGAGGTATATTCCTTCCTATTAGATTACATTTCTCTCTTATGATGCATCTCCGAGCCTGACATGCTCAGTAAAATTCAATGTTAATGAAGTCATGTAAATAGGTTAGGGGAGAGCACAATACTTCATGTTTCATTCTACCGCAGGTTTTGTGGAAGCAGCATTACACAAACCGCTAGAACCGTCGCCAGAGGAAATCTCCAAAAACGAAATCTTTTTTTACACAGCATCAAGACCAAAGCCACACAACAACGCGCTGGGGGACGGGTATTTGAGAAATTGCTGATGCCTGTCTGCAGTGCCTCAAGAAACCCATTCCTCGGCTTGTTGGCAACACCTTTACAAGGAGATGTTCTGAGCCACGTTCTGGGGTATGAACAGTGGCTCCAGCCATTCGCCTCCTCCCGGCTCAGCCTCCAGCAGGAACTAAACGCCACTCCTCTGTTTCCAGCTTATCTGCAAACATCTGCCACACGGTTGGGACACCCGCCAGCCATCCTCTGCAACACCCGCTACAAAGCTCAACCAGAACAAACAGATTAATTGCTAGAAAGTGCAGCTAGACAGGTGCCAGCCTTAGGGTCACGATGTCACCAGTTCCTTCAATATTTAGAAATGCTTTCCCAGGCTAACAGAAACCGGCCAAAAACCAGAGCAATGAAACTTCCCCCATAGCAAACTGCAAGAGCTCCAAGTCATCTCAAAGCTGCTGAGCACCTCTCTCACTTTCTCCAGCTCATGCAACTGCACGAGTACTTCTTTCTTGCTTTCCTCCCATTGCAAACATTTGTCTGACATCCCAATAAACATCAGCAAAAACCTTTAGTCATTTCCAACATGCAGATATGCTTCTTCAAAAGCCTTTCCAGTGAATAAATCGGTCCAAAACTAATAGCACTTGTTATTTATACAGAGCCATCCCTGCTTGGGGTGCCTTCTATATAGCCTTCAGCAGGAGCATAAAGAAAAACATCTTCTCCAGATACATTTGAGCCTGATATAAGCATTTTCTACAGAAAAACGCACTTCAGATTTCTCATCAATATTTATATATAAAGCTCAACCAAATTTTTAAAGTTGCTTCTAGATAATATATGATGGTAATGCAGCAATAAAACCATTTCCCAGGTTATGTATAGTGTATAAAAGCATATAAATATTCCTTACTGTGAGCTGATCAAGGCTCTGGTACGTAGGGAGAAGATGGAAGAGGTCACAGGAGAGTCTTCCCTGGACAATCACACGCAGACAAGAGCAGCAGCAAGGCTGAGGAAAAACAAAAAAGAATTGACAACATTAGACCAGCAAAAACATTACTGCTGTGGTCTAACATAATTTACTAATATAGAAGCAATACAGCATCATCAAAGCTCTCAGGAACATCAGGTACTGCCAAAAAGATGAAAACGTTTTGGACATTGTGCACTAGAAACCCCAAAATAGCTTTCAGACTCAAGATTTTTTTTTTCCCCCCCTATTTTCCTTTGTACCTTTTTTAGTTTATCTATGGAGGACGTGTGGCATTAGCATACTGTCTGCTGCACAGAACGGCTGCGGAGCCAGCTCAAGCCTGAGCCTGGGAAGGACCGTTTGCTATTGCTGTGGCAGCTGCTTTCCATAGGGGGAATTTTAATAAAAACAGTAAAGTGGGAAACCCACACAATTTGCACGTGAAGCAGGGAAGAAGTCCCAGTGTTCCCATTTTACAGACAGGGAAACTGAGGCACCGACCACTGAAATCATTCCAGCAACCTGGAAATATATTTTCAATTATTCTTTTACATATATATGAATATATATATTCAATATATATTCAATAATTACTGAAAAAGACCCAGAAGTGTAGTTTACAAGGAAAACCCATCTCACACAACCTGGATTTAAAAACCCGGGATGAAAACTGTCCCTAAGCACAAAGAGCATCACATTTAACAAACCCGACTTTCCTGCTACTCTCTGGGAAAAGTTTCCGATCCATTTACCGAGGGCTAAAGGCTCTTTCCGATAGACACAAACCTCTCACGCTTGGCATATTCTGACACCTACTCTAACCGTAGAGAGGAATATTTGTAGTCACAGCAGGTAAACGAGCCGTGGACAGGGAACACAACTAATTGAATAGCATGAATTATTTACACATGCGTTCAGGAAAGCCATCTCGCTCCGCAGCAGTCCCAGCAGCAGGGATTATTAATTTATAACCCAACCACAGCTACATTAAACAGAATGAAGCTTCCATAAAAAAACCTAACGGTGGAGACACAGAAAACATTGCCTAGCCCATCCACCAGGTACAACAGGGATCCCTAACAAAGCCTCAGGCACCAGCCAAAAATCGATCGCGTCTCTGGGGCGGTGAAACAACACCCGCTGGCTCCCGGTTTGCATCCCGACACGCTGCTTGTCTGCTGCGCCCGTGCAAAGCAATGCATCCTACAGCAGGATTTGCCCATAAGCTTCCAAAAGAGCACCGCATTCCTCCTTTTTGGGGCAGCAGTGCCATACAGCCACCTCCCTCGAGAAGATACCAGGAGCACCCGCTGCTGCACTGGCCCCGCTCAGCACAGAGCAGAGGCAAAGCGACAGAGACACCCCGAAGGGGAAAGAGGAAAAAGTGTTTGGGTGTGGGATGCTGGGAATGACGAGATTTGCTGAGAAGCTGCAGAGTGTAGGGAGGATGGGAGGGGGCTGGAAATATCTGAGCAGAGTCCAGGAGAAGGAAATGGGGCCGGGACTGGGAATGGGGAAGAGGCAAGGGAGCACGGGACAGGAGGAGCTCCGTGCTTCATAGCTCGGCAGCTTCAACCCTAACCCTTACAAGTGGGGTGGAACCCACATCACGGTGTGCAATCCCAAAACACAGTCTGAGATGGCTTTTTCCTGGGTTTAGCTCCCAGCCAGACGCTTCATGTTCTCAAACCCTGCTTGTGTGTTCTGTACCATACAAAGAAACAGAAGCTGCCGCTCTCTGCCTGTTCCCAGCCTGCTATTTACCCTGATAGCCACGCTGATGGCTGGCCTGCCTGCATCCTCACGTGCTGTTTTGCCCAACGGATGGCTGAGGCAGCGAATTAATCTTCATCCGGTAGGAAGCCAGTTCCCGTTAATGACGAGAAGCCCTCCATAACGCACGGTGATCAACGTGAAATAATTTCATAAAGGACAACCTCACGGCAGAGCCCACTCTGCTGCTAACTCTTTGCTAAAGGTCACAGGACTGAAAAGGGCGAGTTGGATCGCCTGTTCTGGGAGATTTTGAGTGTTTGCCGGATTCAGGAGAGGGGTTTTGTGTGTCCTGAATGAACAGAAATGATCTCACGTTGATGCCAGAAGCGAAGGTGCATCAGCCCTGCTGAGCAGCAAGGAGAAAGCACACCATCACCCCGGACAGCTGCTCCTCCTCTGTCTTGCACAGGAATATTTGTGGAACTTTCCAGAAGCCTGTGTTTGACCTGCTGAGAAGTCACTTTGGGGCACTGCATAAATCACGCACCTTGGGTCAGTCCTGCTAAATCCCAAACACCCCTACAGCTGGAGAAGCATCCCATACAGCACCGAGCTGCACCCCTGTCCCTTCTCTCTGTAAAAAGAAAAGAGGTGGGGAACCTCTACTCCTTGTGCTGAAGGGGGACTACCATGGTTTAGCTGCATGCAAGTCACTAACAAAGAGCATTTGGTGTCACTGGGGTCATTTCCATGGTGGTGACATCTGGGCTGTGCCTATGGGCCAGGACAGATAGATGCCAGTCACAGAGCCTCGATAAATAAAAAATTCTAAAACCCCAAACTAGCATTAAAAAAAAAAACAAACACCTACCTATTAACTGGAAAAGCAGAAAGGTTAACGATCCCAGCAGGGTGGAAATTCTCTTTAAAATGTGCTGCCCTTTGGGTACCAAAGAGGAGAAACCCCCCCAAGCTGCGTTAATGACAGTTACACCGAACATAAGCAAGGACCTGCTCTGCCACCCAGCATCTTTCCCAAAAAACACCAGTTCCCAACAGCCATCTCCCTGCTGCTTGCACCAATTCTGCAAACCCTGGGGAGGAGCCCGCAGCTCTGTGCCTCTGCTCCCCCTCCCACAGCTGGGGGGGATCTCATTAGCTCTTGAGGACAGGCACCTGGAAAGCCAATAAATACTTTTTTTTTTTTTTTTTTTGGTGCTATCACAGCCCTGGCCAGCACCTGAGGAGGAGCTCAGAGAGCTTAGCAGAGGGGGCACAGGGCTTACAGAAAGTTCTGAGCAAGTTCCTCTATAGACTTGTTTTAACTTTAATCATATTATATGTCTGCACAATGCTTCAGTTTCTCCCTCTTCACAAATGGTGACAGCAACACCAGCCACTCATATGAAATACTTCGGAAAAAAAAAATAAAATAATGAAAGATTAGATACAGGTCGTACCATTGCTGCATGAACTCATACTCCAAGGAAAATACAATCTATTAAATGAGGGGAAGGGGCAAAAGGGGCTTTGGGGCCGTTGGAAAGTACTCCGCAGGCACGGAGCAGACGGTAACTGCTCTGGACTCCTGCACGTTTCAGTGCCAGGAGCGGGGATCACTCAGCAAAGCAAAAAGCATCTCGTAACAAACCCAACAAAGCCACCCGGGCATCTGATCCCTGCCTGGGGTGAAGGCAAACATCCTTCACACTAACAACAGGATCCTGCCCCAAGAAGGACAAACTAATTGTACCTCCTCTGAGGGGTAAGACCTCAGAAAGCCAACTTTCTTCCTGCACACGGAAAAAGAGCAGCATGCAAAGTCCTTCCAGATTCCCTTACCTCCTGGCTCTCCCGTGGCTGTTCTTTTTCCTGGAGGAAGCAGGGCAGAAGGCAGCTGTCCTCTCCCTCACACCACACTGAAAGCTACTTTCTCCCCAGAGAAAAACCACACTAAACCTATACTTTTAATCACAAAAACCCAACAGAAGTGACCCAGCTACACTTGCCTCTCAACTCCCCGCTGTCTCTGCAGCAATCAACAGCTGACGAGAGCCCTCCTGAGCGCCAGGGGAGGGTAACAAGGTCCACCTGGGGAGTTACAGCTAAAGGGGGGGTTTCAGGACTTAGGAAAATAACAACTTAATTCCTAGCATCTAAAAATGAGCGAGCTTTTACATATTTCCTACTTGTCCACAAAAATATGTGTTGGGAATTCAGTTTTCTCTCTTTTTCTTTTATTTTTTCCCCTGTTGCAGGATGCCAGGGGAAGAAACAACCATATTTCACTTTTGAGTTCTTGTTCAAGAACATAATGAAAGCTTGGAAATGATTTTTTCATGAAAGTGTCTACTTAAGAAAAAGGCAATTCTCTTCTCTTTCAGGAAGAAATGGTTTCATTAAAAAAGAATTAAAAGATAAAATGTTTTTTCCTAATGAGAAGCCAGAGTCTCTTCTTAATTTATGGAGCAGCAACCCCAGGCACACAAACATACTTTCTGCCATTGTCCCCAGCGTCCACACTTGCAGCAGGAAGGATTCCTGACAGTGCTTTTGAATTACCAGCAGTACTTAGGAAAAGAAAGCAAATCTGTCTGGCACATAATCTGTATTTCTGATTTACGGTCAGGCTTTCAAGACTTAGCCCAGGTCAGAACTCAGCTCTGTCTTTCTGCCTTATTCAGCAAAGGATGCTGAGCTGTGGCCCTGCCGGCTGCGACTCCTGACAGAGAGGAATTTGGCTGGGGGAACGTATTTGGCGTGTTTCTATTCTCATGGTAGCTCTGCAGAAGGTAGCTGCTATCAGGCAAAGTCTTTTGTCCGGACTGATGCTAGGAGACGGTAAGCAAAGCATCCACCGTCACTGAATTCCTGTGACAAGCTGGTGCCACGGCAGCGAGGTCACATTGCCCCCAACTGCAGGACTGGGACGTGGCAGGACACCACTGCGCCCGCCAGCCCCGGAAACAAATTGCATGAGGAGCACTCATGGGGGAGAGAAAGGCTGGGAAGGGTCGGGTTCGATATCAGGAAGCGGCTAATGCGTCAGTTCTTGAGCTGCACAGGGTGACACATCCGGGGGGACAAGTGCTGCTGTCCCCGTGTCTCCAGCCCTGGAGTGGATCCAGAGCAGATCCCTGAAGCAGCAACGCCGGGTGTGCTCACACGGCCAGAGCCACAGAGGGGCCGGGGACTGGCAACACAGCGAGGAAAAATTAAAGTCCCTGATGCGCTTGGGCACCAAGCCATTGTACCAGGGCTCTGTCGCTGCCGTTGTATTTATAACCCCCATATCAATACGCTCCACCAAGACTGAAATCCCTTTCTATTTTGGGCCATGCAAGAAGAGAAGGACAGAGCTCCTGCCCCAAAGCATTTACAGTTCAAACAGGGAGAGAGGGACTCCAGAGTCCCACAGTGCACCAGCATCGAGCCAGGCGGATGGAAGGATATGATCCACTAATTGAATACATTTGCTCCCTCAGTTGCTGACCAAAAAAGCGTTTCCATAAATTTGCAAGTCCAGAACATTGTTCAGAGCCGTGTCCCTAAAGCACTAAAGTCAGGGGCATCTGTAAGCTTTTAATCAGCCGTTTCCCGGCCCCTTTGGTTTGTCAGTGCAGAGCTGACAGCACCACGGTCCTTGAGCTGTGCTGCTCCGTCAGCTCCCGAGATGCTGATCCCCCACCAGTGACTGAAGTGCTCCCAGCACCTCATTACCAGCTCTCCCAGTTCCCTGCCCCACTTCAAAGGGGTTTCCTGAGGCTTCGACAACAATCTCCCTGCTTCCAAGGGAAAGCTGTTGCAAGCTTTTTCTTTTTGAATGAAATTATTTAAGGGAGCTGAAATAGGATTTACCCAGAGATGGAAGCAGCTCCGATTTCACATCCTACGGCACTCAGCAGAAGATGATCCCTGCAGTCAGTGGGGAAGAGAAGTCCTGCACAAGCCCGTACGTTCAGCCTAAAGAACTCCATCAAGCTCTAATCCTGCTTGCAAAGACGGGAGAGCTGCTACTGCTGTGGAGCTCTGGCAGTCCGTGCTTTGGTGTGGGCTGACCAGACACTATTTATCCCGGATCTTGAGTGAGATGGAAGGTGCTGCTGCACCTCCCCAGAGCCCAAGCACGGCTCGCACCCAGACACGGCAATGCCTCCTTTGACCATCAGAGCCTCACAAAGCAGCTGAAGACGGGGAAGGCTGAGTGCTCAGACCCAGACTGGACTTCAGGGCGCTTGCAGAACGCTGCCGAGTGTGCATGTGTGCAGACCTGTGACAGATTTTCATCATTGCTATTCATCACTGAGCATCAAATTTAAAGGAAACAAGCAAGCCCTTATTTCCCAGCGCTGAAAATGCCTTTAGGCATCACATCCAGAGCAATTTCTCTCACTGGAAGATTCTGTGTCTAATGTGCCCCTTGGAACAGTCACTGCGGTGCACTCGCTGCGGGGCAGAGAGGAGACGTGCAGCAGCACGTGCGCACGATGGAGTCTGTGTGCACGCACACGCAGCCTGAGCACGTTCCTACCCCAGGCAGCACGGCAACGGGATCCGTGCCCCTCGCACCCGGTGTCAGTGGCCATTCCAGGCAGCACGTCGCTGTGCAAAACCCAGGGGGGCTGCGCATCGCATCTGACTCCTAGCGAGCGATGCTTCGGGCAGCTGTTGGAGGGAGATAATTAAAGATGGTCTCCAAATCCATAAATCAAAGAGAAAGACCTTCAAAAGGGGGACAAAAAGAAGAATAAAAGGACTTAAAAATATGCCCCGTGCTGTGTAATACGCAGGTTCTTTCCAGGCGCGATTGTGTTCGCTGAG
Source organism: Syrrhaptes paradoxus (assembly GCA_013400615.1). Classification (NCBI taxonomy): domain Eukaryota; kingdom Metazoa; phylum Chordata; class Aves; order Pterocliformes; family Pteroclidae; genus Syrrhaptes; species Syrrhaptes paradoxus. Next base: position 18,083 of record VZTO01002252.1, read on the forward strand.
ACTCTGCGAGTGACTTGGGAACGCAGGTGGAAGGAGGTATTTAATCTCTGGGTGTCTGCGTGGGTTTGAACACTGTCGAGCTGAGGGGACGTGACCGGCTATGAACAAACACCCAGGGAGATTTTTCCTGCAGTCCGGACACAGGAGGAGAAGCTTACCCAGTAACAAAGTTCCATGCAGGTGTCCCTTACGGGAATCGACATTTCTATCAGCAAAGTCACAGAACAGCCCAGAGGGAGATACCTGGCTTCACAGCAAAGGAGAAACCCAGGCACCAGAGGGCAAAGGTCCGTATGCACGACACAGTTTCCCGACAAACAGCACAAGTGGACACTTATCTGCTGTGAAGCAGCACTGTGTCAGTCCTAAGTGGCATCTTTCTGGCTGTGGCCTCTCTGATACTTTTTCAACCCCCTCCACCCGCTGCTGGGTGCATCCCGGCTCAGGCTGGCACCCTGCATCAGGCAGCTGGTGTCCGAAGCGAGGGGATCCCTGGATTTTGCAGGAATCTCAGATGAAAGCCACTCTCTCACGCTGCAGAGCTTTTCATCAACTATTTCCCACTCTGAAAACAGAAAGTCACGCGCACTGTCTCCCAAGGGATGACAAAAGTGCCTCTGGTCTAACAATCCTACTCGCCCCTTAAAAATGAGGCCAGAAAGAAAAATTATCAAGATGCAAACCAGGAATTTCAAGTCTATCTGCTCAAGTGCCACAAAATCTCAGCCTTTTAAAATTAAATAAAGTGCTAAAAAATTCCCTAGGTGTTTAAATATGTCCACACTGAGGTATACTTTCACAAAAAGGGGCAAAAAGAGGCATTAAGACGGCATATTACTAGAATGCTTTTGGGAAGTATCAGATATCGTGATTCAAAGCACTTGATATCTTGCTTTTCCCTAGTGCAAGCCCTAGAATAACACATTTGTCCATTTTCCTTATTTCCAAGGTTTGGGCCAGGGTCCCAGGGTCCCTGCTGTGCCATTGGTACCTGCCTTTCCCAGTGTTTCATCTCATTTCCCCCAGAGGCTTCTGCTGGCTCTCATACAGCGCGTGGTCCAGCAGAGCGACACTTGAGAGCATCTCAAGTCCTAGAGGTCGAATGCTCAGTGCCTAAAGACGAGGCAGGTTCCTCATCTGTAAGAAACACGTCAATGCATCTAACTGCTGCTCAAAAATTGGCAGAGAAGGGAAATTCAAGCAGAAGTCATGTTTGCAAGTTATCGTGTGTTTCTTTTGTTTTATTTCACCTGAGAAGAACATCCACTCTCTAAAACCAAGCACCAGACAAGCTCTGCAGTGCCAAAGGATGGTCAGAGAGGTTGGTCTGGATGGATGCTGGGGATGCGAGAGGTGCAGCTCCTCCACAGTGAATCCCACCAAAATCAAACAAGAATCGAGCTGGTGCTTTTTCACAGGATCATTGATAGCTGGGAACCCTCATTTCTTCTCTGTTCCACATGAAGTGATGGGCAGGGGTTAGAACCTGGTTTTGGTTGTTCTGTATAGAAGCAGGAGAGCTCCCTTTCTGCCGGCCTTAAAGAGCAAACTCACCTGTCCTGCTAAACTCTCTCCTTCCTCATAAGGTCAAGAAACTCAGACTGATGCATTAATGAAACAAACCCCAACTCCTGCCAGTCACCCCAGGCTTATCTGCTTGAGACACCTTTCAGCCAACAGCCTGGTTCTATTTTTGCTGAGCAGATGCTTTCGCACCTCACCTTCCCTGGTGGCCCCACTTCATGCGTTGTTCACACCTAGTTTACTCTTAACACCTCTCAAGGACCTTGCAGATAGGAGCGAAAGGATTCCTCCTCTGGACAGCCATGTGCTCTGATAGGGAGGGGGAAAACAAATAGGAACCAGGGTTGCTGTCAGCACTTGTGGCCACAGAGGGGGGACAGGAGAGAAAAGGGACAAGGAGTGTATCTTCACGCCTTCGCCACTGCTGCCCCGTCTCTCCCTGCACTTGTTGGGAACAGTCACCGCTGATAGGTGACCAGTCTGAAGAACCAAGTTGAGGCTCACGGTCCCAAACTAGGAATTGAATTACTGAACAAAGTTTCCCGCGTTGCCAGAAGTGCTACAGATCCGCCGTGTTAACCACCAGCTGGGTCAGCACATCCCAGGTTACCTTCAGGGTTGCCCTGCAGGACATCACATCACTCCCACCCTTCACCAGCTCTGTGACTCCGGTAAGATGTGTTCAAAATGTGACTACTGACCTCGGAAATATTGCCAGAGCATCCATCCAGGTGACAATTAGGTAAGAAATATGAATCCCCTCGATACCAGTTTAGAGATTTTCCAGTAATTTCCTACTTCATCTCTGGAATACGCACTATTGCAAGGAAGATGATCACAGATTTAATTGGGATGGAAATAAAGATATAAGCCAAATATAATTTGACTTTAAAGAATGCTCCTACTATCCAAAACCTATCAGTGTTCCCCTTCCACCTCAGTTATTAATAGCACAGGTGCAATAGACATCAGACACGTTTCCTGGGATGAACCACGCTAGGGGAGGGCTGGCCAACCCGTCCCCTGTACGTTGGGCTCTTGAAGGGTATCTGGACGCCTGCATATCGGAACATTGCGTACAGATGCCTCGCTGGATCCAGCCTGGCTGCGATTTACCACGGCCAAGAATAAACACTTGCTAAAAATAAACCTGTACTTCCCTGGCTTTCTTCCTTTCTTTGGGTTTTTTTCTCTCTTTCCTTCTACCAGCCTCTCACTGCTCACCACTCCTCACTCCTATTTCGCTCTGTGCAAACCGAATATTCAGCAAGATCTCTCCTGTTCGCACCACCAGGCTCCCCGCACGCCGGAGTGCCCACAGCACCGCTCACTTACTGAAATTACTGACACAGGAACAAAATATTTATGAGCCAGGCTTCTGCTTTACAATCATTTACAGAAACTATCATTTCATCCTTGTGACAATCAGACTGTGTAAGAAGTGAATCATCACATTGATTTGGATCAGGAAAAGGCTGCTTCTTCATGTCAAAGTTACAACCGCATGAATTCAGAACCTCTTTTGAACTGAAAAACAAATTAAAAACCCCAGTGGCTCAGAGAATACAGGATACTCGCAGGGAGATGATGGACAACTACCACAACAGCATGAAATTAACCATCATCAAGTGCTCTCCTTATTGTTACTTCCAGTCAGACATCTCCACACCCCTCGCCCTCCCTGAAAAGCACAGTAAGGTTGGCACAAAAGGCAGGAGAAATTTGTGAGACTGTTCCTTGAACTTCCCGTTCTTCCTAAGAGGAAGCTACAAGCAGGGTTCCAGTCCCTCGCCTGTCCAAACAAGGGTTCCTAGTGCTTTCCTCTGCCCTGGAGAGCGGGGCCAAAGTTTTCGGCTGTGCCTGACTGGTCATTTTGGAAATCCAACTGCACGTGCCCCCAGTGAACCTGATTTTCATAAGACACCAGAACAGCCTTTCCCGGCTCACTGGGGCGCGCACCTCCCTCATCGTGTCCAAGCCCATTCTGTATTCAGCTCCTACTCTCCCTCACGCAGAGCGACAGCAGCTTAAGTGTCTTGATCTTATTTTTTCTCTTTTCCCACAATTCAGCTCTTTCACACCAGGAGGGATGGGGGGAACCCTCTCTGAAATGTGTTCTTTCACTGAATATTTCCAAGCAGGCTGCATTTTTCATGGCCTTTATTTGGATCAATCACGTTAAAAGCTGATGCTGCATTATTTCATCTTTGACAGGCAGAGGATTAAGATGCAGGTTTGTTCCCTTACAGGAAATGTCAGACTAGAATTAGATGATCGTGGAGGGACTGAACCTAACTGCTAAGAGAACTGCCTTTTCAAGCACAAAATGTGAACCTGCTTGCCATATTTTCTTCCTGGGTTCTACTGGCATGAGAATGGGATTTATTAGAACTTGGAAATTTTGGGGGAAAATGATCCTGTTCTTTTCTTCAGTGCAAACAAATGAAAACTGGATATTCACTGTCAAAGTGCACCAGGTTTGGTACTGACCTGATAGAGAGCACCCAGAAAATGTGCACTCCCGTGGATCTCAGCTTCCTACCCAAGAGGTCGCAGCTTGGAGCCTTGTTTGAATGAGCTGTGTCGGGGAATTTCACAGTCACCTCCGGTCTCGCAAGGGAACCCACAGGGGCAGAGTTTTCAGTTGGCTCCTCTACCGTACATCACAGGGAGCGGCTCACAGCTGGTGAAGAAGAATTAGCTTGTATTCCCCACACGGGGATTTTATAATTCAATATTTATTAAGATCGGGGTCCTCTCGTTCGACAGGCAAACCGCTTGTTTTACTACGTGTGGGATGGATTACGTTAATAGAGCGAACCACTTGCTTCCAAAAACTAATTTGATGACAGCGCTGAGAAGCCCTGCGCTAGAGAAATATTACGAACAATGAAGAATCCTGAGCACTTTGTCTAAGGGAGCCTTGTGCATACAAATTAAACAGAACTGGAGTCCCTGTTCCCACCACCAGAACTAAGGGCTACTTTACAACCGAAATGACGCCTCAACGTCTCATTTTAATTTCAAATTCACTCTATAAAAGCACAGCCTGGTCGTTTTCCTCCCTTCTAAGGAAGGCTTATGAAAGATGAGCAAATCTAAGCTTTACTTAAAGGTGTACGAACAGAGCTATCAGCTGAGGATCATTGCGAAGCAGTGCTCCCCGACTTCATTAGTTCTGCCAGACAGCTGAGAATCCCTTGTATGCAGAGTTGCAAAATACTATTGCTCAGTAAATATTTGCTCAGTTATCCCATGAGAAATTCAGAGATCTGTTTCCAACTTTTCACCTACAAGGAATGTGAAATATTCCATTATTTTGGAATACAAACTATATCAATCTTCATATTCATACAGAAAACTTTCTGAGATGCTTTCTCTTGGCATTTGTTAAGTTGCTTCAATTGAACAGAATTAAAATATTTAATTCTGTCAAGATTTGGCATCTCACACTTCTTTACCATCCATCAGTGTCAGAAACGAGCTGTACATCTATTTCCAATAAATGTTTGTATGAACATGCTTGTATACATGTTAACATGGGCTATAAATTCAATGTCAGACAGTGAAACAGGCACAGTGAGTCTGTTTCTCTGTGAGGATGGAGAGAATTTTCTCTTTCTGAGGCAAGGATGTGTTAATCAGCCAGCAAAGCACAGAGACAAGACATGATCTAAGGGTGAAGGAAGGCTTCTGTTAATTGGTAGGAGCCTCCCAAATAAAGAGGAGCTAATGGAAGCCTTTCTTCATCTGTCTCCCACAAACATTCCTCATTGTGAATAGTCCCTTTGTTTGCTTTTCTGCTTAAAATAGTTTGAGTTAATTGATTTTTCAGTTAAATGAGTAACAACAAGAGATTCCTCATCTACGGTTGTAGCAAGAATGTTAATCACACCTGGAAAACTTCAACATGTGTCCCTCCATCATCCCCAAAGGCTAATCGTGTGCTCCCACTTCTGCACACAACGAAGAGGGTCAGCCCCACAAAAACAGGAGGTGAGGAAGGGTGGGGAAGGGTCTCCCAGTGACCAGTGGGTCCCTTCTGTTGAGCTACAAGATCCCGAGGAACACTCTCAGCCCCTGCAGGCCAGCAGCGAGGCTCGTTTTCATGCCCCCACTCTGCAATTCCCATCATTCACCTTCAGCCCAGTTTTAGTTTTCCATTTCCTGCTGGCAGAGCTCAAAACGTCAAGAAAGAAAATTCTCCCTTTGTGCTTCTGGAATGATGGTTTCTATTGCCCAGAGAGCAGGAGGAGAACACAGCGTGGAAAACATGGAAAAACAGCTTTACCTACACTACAGTTAATAAAAATTAAATGTCAAGCAGGACAAGGAAAACCGATGTGCTAACATACAGAGAACAGGATCCATGAGAGGCTCTGAGCAATGGAAAGGTCAGGGGAGCCTATAAATAAAACCTGAAAGAGACCAGCTCTAGGGAGGCAGGAAGCTCATCAGAAGAGCACAACCGCTCAGGAACCTCACGAGTATGTTTCATGTCAATGGAACAATTGCTATTCCAGGTACAAACTCTGTCCTTACCCTGAACACTGCATACACCCCTCGGCAATCACCCAAACAGGGCACAAGCTGGTGACACCCACTGTACAGGGCCAGGGCTCAGGCGTGGGGATGATGAGCAATTCCCCCCTCTGTCAGACTGCCCACGGGAACTGTTGGGTTTCCTGGGGATTTGGCTTGTACACCCCACCTTCTGCATCTCGTCAGAGTGAGATTGCAGAGATGACCTGCCCTTCTTTTACAGGCTGTACGAAGCCCTGTGACTGTCCCGCTTCACTGTTTGTTGCATGAACCCAGCATAAGAAATAGCTCCTGCCTCAATAATCCCCAATGCAAAAAATCAACCAGCTTAAAATTCAGGACATGCTCGTGGGCCTTCCTGAACTGGAGCCTAAACAGATGCAACACCAAAGCCACAATTCTGCACAGAATTGTCCAGGGGGTCAGCAGAACTCAGGGATAAAACGCGAGTTCTCCGAGCCACAGCCCCAGCCATCAGTGACGCTGCCTGCTTCAATACTGTGTTATGACGTGTGGCACTTTGTGCTGGGATAGCTGCTCATTTACACCAGCTAGGACCAGTCATTCCTTCAGCTCATCACTGGGATTTCCTACGACGTGTATTGCAGGAATAACTGCAAGCGGTGCTGGCCGCTCTGCAGAGCAACAGCAGCATTCCCGCACCCAGGAGCTTGCAAATTCCCTGCAAGAAGCCTGAAAGCAGATGGATTTTTTTAAAAAAAAAAAAAAATCAGGCAGGGGAAGCACAGGGCAGCAAAACAGCTATGATTCAATAAAACCTGAGATTAGATGTGGAAAAAAAAGTCTTTTCTCTGCTATTGAAAGGTACTCGCAACTGCCCCACAGGATGCGGGGTCCTGGTCCTACCCCCCCCCATTTCCCACAGCCTGTCTCTTTATTCAGCTTGGCAGCGGAGAGAAGTTTCGTTCTGGGAAGGACAAACCCCTGATGGCCTTCCTTCAAGGGTCCACGAGGCACTGACTCACTCTGCCTGCACCTGGCATCTGTCTCTCCTCTTTCTATTCTGGGAGGAAGACAAACAGCTGAGCTCCGCGGCCGTCTGCGAGGGAGGCAGATGGGGCGTGAATTCGGTCGCGATTGTACTGCTCATTTGTTTGGCATAAAAATGACGGAACAACCCGGAATAAACACGTTGGGGGGGGGATGAATACTGAATAGCTTTTACCATCGTTAATTTTCCTGTTAATGTGAGTTTTTCTTCTCATTCAGTAATAAATCTGCATAAGCATGGAGGGCTGTAGTTGTCATCCTGATTCTCATCAGGTGTTTTGTCTGACAGGCTGTTCTGTTTCTATGATTTCCTGTAGTGCATTTCTTTCACTTTTGGGCAATGGGAACAGACATTTCGGTTTCGCTGCTTAGTTAGCGGCGCACAAGGATAGCTATGCACTGCTGGATATTTGGNCCTGCAAAAAGCACGAAATCCTTGAACTGCTCCTGCAATGGTCTCATGCTGAACAAGGAGCTTTATGAATATTTCAATTACAAGATGAGGCTTGGAAGAATAGAGCTGTTTCAATTTTGAATCACCCTTCCTTAAATAACTGGCTCTATTTGGTATTAACTCCGACTGGGTTAAACCCCGCAGCCACTCCACCTGCACTGGGTAGTGATGGGACCTGGGACCACTCGCTGTCCCTCCTGCAGCAACCAGGGCTTGGGTCAGACACCGAGCTCTTGCCGAGCTCTGGCAAACCAAACCCTGCACTCCACCTGCCCCCTCTCTGCAGCAGAAGCAGCGATAGTGCCTCCACACCAGACAGACCCAAAGCCAGGCTTNAAAACATTTCCTTCCTCTATGGGATAGAAACACAGACCCATAGAATTTTTAAATTAACCTTTGGCTTTATCTGCATTTAGTTTTGTGAGTTCTAAATCCACGCAGGATATGAAAATCATGATAAAATTTAAAAATAACCTATTTTAAGATCAGGATTTTTTTGATATGACCCCAAAAAACCCTTCATCGACTAGGACATTGAATTCAGTGGTTTCTCAACCTTGCCCATGTTTGTGTGTATTAAAAACCCACAATTTCATCCAATCTGATGAAAAATCCCCTAAAGGAAAATACATTGAAAGAGTGACGGGTCAAAAATACGAAGCATTTGCAGCCAGAAAATGCAGGCTGGTGCTGCTGAATCTGCACATTGTAACTGCAAAAAGCACGAAAACCTTGAACTGCTCCTGCGATGGTCTCATGCTTTATGAATATTTCAATTACAAGATGAGGCTTGGAAGAATAGAGCTGTTTCAATTTTGAATCACCCTTCCTTAAATAACTGGCTCTATTTGGTATTAACTCAGACTGGGTTAAACCCCGCAGCCACTCCACCTGCACTGGGTAGTGATGGGACCTGGGACCACTCGCTGTCCCTCCTGCACCAACCAGGGCTTGGGTCAGACACCGAGCTCTTGCCGAGCTCTGGCAAACCAAACCCTGCACTCCACCTGCCCCCTCTCTGCAGCAGAAGCAGCGATAGTGCCTCCACACCAGACAGACCCAAAGCCAGGCTTGTTGTCAGGACCAGTGGGAATGGAACAGAGAGGAAACAGCACCACACTGTGCTGCCCCTCTCATTTCCACACCCAGCTGAGGAAAGCTCACCGATTTTCTTCTCTGCCCTACTTACAGATGGACTGAGAGTCAGTATTTTGTGAATAAAAGCAGAACGTTACAGCCTTTTCACCACCTCATGTCCTGATCTCACTAAACCAACCAAAATCATTAAACTATTAATTAAACCAGACTGCTTTTCACTCGTCCAGATCACCCCACCCAGCTAAGTTCTCTGTTTGCTTACACCAGTGACCTCCAGTGCTTGCTGCACCAGTGGCTTCCCCGAAGTTGCTCTAGAACTGCATTCATACCAGCACGTGAAACACAGATTTCAGCTGGACTTTAGTTAGATTTTGTGCTTCTTGGGAAAGGGGTTGAATGCTTGCGGTACCTGGTTGTAGCTTAAGCAGGATGCCTGGACAGTCCTGCAANCGTGTTTCTTGGGAAAGGGGTTGAATGTTTGCGGTACCAGGATGCCTGGACAGTCCTGCAAGGCAGATAACTAACTGCGGGATCAGGCTTCACCTTGTAGCAGAATTCATTCCACCAGTTGTTCAGCTCCAGCCACCTTTGTACGCATTTTCTTACACACCCTGGAAATAAAGTCAGGACTGATGTCAGTCAAAGCATCAGGATCAGACCCTCAGTAGTCTTGAAATGGAAACTGCTGCCACCTCCACGCACGGACTGAGAGCTTGCCTAGTTTCCCCAGAACTTCGTTGTGTCCTCTCCATCATCCGCCCAACGGCTGCTCAACACACCCCGGCAACGTGCCTCTCCTGTGCTGCAGAGATCCGCTGGCCGTGCACGAGCTTATCGCGGGGTATTCATTACCTGAGCATAAATAACATTCCCTTACTGCAGCTTCATGACCCGCTATTTCTAACAGAAATATATTCTTAATAGCAAGGGAGAGAGAACAACGAGGGGGTAAACTGAAGCCTAAAAATGAGGGACAGGTCTTGCAATGAGCGAAACGTAAAGCCAGGAGAATTAAAATGAAAAATAAAGGTAGATTTCTAACAGTCATGTTGATTTACCCCTGAAACCAACTATCAAGGTAAGAGCTGGATTTTTTATGTCTGAATATGTTCAGATCAGTCTACAAAGCATACTGGAGCCCAAAGGAATAGTCTTAATAAGCGTAAGTATGGAAACTCATACAGGAGAGAAAAGAATACAAGGTCAGCTTGGCCATACACAAGCACTAGTGACATTGCACAAGAGCAGACACGATAAATGACTCGGCTTGCAGGGCTCCCTCCCACTCCAATCCCCAAACCATCAAAACCAAAAAGAAATCAAGCAGAATGACAAAGCCTTTGCTGTAAGCAATCCCCCATTCACAGCTCATGACCTCTCCTGCGTCAGAAGGGTGTTTCCCAACTATCCTGCCACAGGAGAAAAATAAAGAACACCAAATCTAGCTTTTGTTTGCTCAAAAATTCTCACTAATGAGACAGAAATGCACCCCTGGAGTTAAACCGCTTTCCCGACTCTGCACGGCTGCGGGTGATGGGATGGGTTTGTGCTGGGGGCTGCAGGGATGCAGGGTTTGGCTGGGTGGTGGTGATAAATCATGTGGACATGCAGGTTCTCCTGCCAGAGGGACAATGCAGGATTAAAATGCAGGATTCGGGTGTGGAAGTGTGCGTGGGGGTGTGTTTGTGAATCACTGGGCACAGCCTGTGTACACGAGCAGCTGTTTTCTGGACACGTACCCAAGCGTACGCTATTGTGGAGGGATGCTGCTGTGAATGTTGCTTATCAGTGAGACATTTATAAGGCAGATGTAATTATTCAATGTTTGGAATATGTATTTTTAGCTTGTTTACTGGCTATGCTATATAAATATGATTATTTGTTCATGAATAGTGTGTTTACAGGTTATAAATGTTTCTTGTGGAGCATTAGTTAATATTTTTGAAAGTGCAGAGGCTGGTGAGTGCACAGTATATATTGGATATTTATGTGGGTGGACTTATCTATGGGAGCTATTCCAGCTCCCATAAGGGATGCAGACTTGTATTTAAATGTTCATTACAGCAGAGTGGGTCTGTTATGCTTTTATCCCCACGGGTAATTGTCCTGCATGTGCTTGGGGAACAGCAGGGAGGCTGATATGATTTTCAGAGATGACAATGCTGGAAGAAGTTCTCTCCCTTACTTTCGGAGAAGTTCCATGTGCCAACTTACATCTCTCTTTGGGATCCACCTTCTCTATCTCAATGCCAGGATATCCTCCAGAGCTGCTCAGCTGGTTAAAACCACAGGAGGATGTTTCTCTGAGAAGCCAGGGAAGTTCTTTTGCTACTGCTTACGCTGGCGCTGTTTGAAGCATCGATTCAACAAGGTACTTAAGACACATTTGCAAATTTCAAACACAGAAAGAGGCCACGAAGCCAACAGAGCACACAGCTGCTTACGAGATCTGCTGCAGAGGGGAGAAACACCCTTCCTGCCTCACCTCCCACGCACCGACATGGATTTGCAGCCCGCTTCACCGTTCAGCAATCGTTCTGCAGAGGCAGGGCGAGAAGCGAGGGTCTCAGACAAAGAACAAACCCTCTAAGAAACCTCTCCCGTTTTGCTCCCTGTTTTCTCCCCTCTCTTCCTCTGAGGCTTAGGAGGGGAGAAGAGGACGCTGAGCAGAAAACCTACACCCAGACCTTTTTGAAAAATACCACCCTCTGCAAGCCTGCGAGATGCTTTCTGGAACTGACGAGCATTTCGAATGAAGTTATTTCACTTCAAAACTTGCTGTACAACATGCTGGTAACTCCCGTGGCCTGGAGGCTGGGCTGATGCTGGCTCCCTGCATGACCCAACAGCTCCAGTTACACCCGTGCACGTTCCCATTAGCTGTAGGAACATCAGCATCTGAACCTTTAACTCCAAATTTTTCAAACTGTTACTTACCCACCTACCCTGCCTGCTCCAGGGGACCCAGTGTGAGATCCCAGAACATTTCAAACTCCCGCGTGGCCACTGACTTTGTTTTAAATCATCGGCCAGAACGGAAACTGCGACATCGAGGCAGGAAAAAGCCTTCACTAGGGCAAGATCTAAGCTTGCTCTGACCATGGATAGCGTAGGAAATGTGTCAGAGATTGCACTAAGAGGGGACACAAAGCACTTCAGTTTGAGAAGACAGTCAAAAACATTGGACAAACACACAAAAGGTTTGCAGGGAAACTTACCCCGGTAATATCAGACCTTTGGCAGGAAACAAATCACAACGACTGTGATCCTGGAGGAAAACGCTAAAATCAATTAAAAAAAAATAAATCACAAAGACAAAACACTTCACTACATACCAGAGAGGTTTTTCCTCTTCTTTTAATTGAGCAGTAACAATGTCTACAATACACTGACTCACAAATTAAGTGAAGGTATGAAACCACATTCTTCATACTGAGATGGGACATTCTCAACTTTTATTTTTTAAATACCCTCTCAAGAGGAAAGAGTCCAGTGAACAGCTTTTGAAACAACTAGTGGCGGGAATTTCAGTTTTGACAGTGATCATATTCAGTGAGCCTTGTCCATAGAGATCAAAACGCTTCGCAAGGGAGCGCAAAGCTCAGAACCCCACTGTGCAGAGAAAACAGGAGGAAAACGGAGGCACGGTGCCGTGCAGTGACTGGCCAGGATTGAGCAGCAGGAAGCAGAGACCTGGAGGCAAATCTCAGCTCTGACTCCCAGTCAGTTCCTGAACCCCAGGCCAGTCTCCCAGTGAGTGTGTGGGGTGCCCAGTGTCCACGGGTTGGTGTGTTATACAGGCAGATCACCTTTCACCTCTCCTGCTGTCCCGTTGGCTCCATGCAATCCTGCTGGCTCCTTGCCTTCTTCCTCTTCCTCCTCTTCCCCCTTTGCCGTCTCTGCCTCTCTGCCCCCGCTGGGGAGGGTGGCACTGGAGAGGTGGCTGAGGAGCTGCCCTTCCCGGCGGGACTCGGCCAGCTCTTTGGCACAGCACACCGGAGTGTTGGTCTCGTACGTGCTGTGGAAGCTGTTGTAGTCGACTTCGTAAAAGTCCTTCTCCAGGGTGAGGACGGGAGTGAAGCGATGTCCCCACAGCACCTCGGTGTCCATGTAGGAGCTGCGAGCCTGGCAAGTCATCCCTGGGTAGAAACAGAGGGACGTTAAATGCAAAGCTTCCTTACATGCTCACCCAACCGCTTCTTTCCGTTAAAAGCACTTTCGTGTTAGCTCCGTACCTGATTGCTCTGGGACACAGAGCAGGTCTTCGCTTTACAAGCCTCACAAAAGCCTCTATCATGAACAAGCTCAGCGCTCAAACGGAAAAGGATGGATTCATCGCCGCGTCTTCAGACTGCTTCCTGCACCTTGCACTCTGAAGTCTGGTACCACTAAGCAGCTCCTCTCTGCGCTCACACGGCTCTGCTGAGGGGCTCCTCGCACGCTGGCACTAGCAGCACTGCTGGTGAATGGCACTAGGACACCCCCAACCCTGCCAGCACACCTCCAATCCTGCCCCGAAGCTGAACCGAGTCCTGCGCTCCCTTGTCTGACCCCATCCCTCCTCATCTCCAGCAGCATCCGCGGCTCCCTCCTCGGTTAAGCCACCAGCCCGAAGGCTGGAGAGGGCCACAGCTCCCCGTGGTTTACAGGGAAGCTGGCTTCTCAGTACCTCTGGGATGCTCAGTCCAAGGGGATCGGGTATTTTTCCCCCAAGAAGATCTGCAGGAGTATTTGCTTCTGGGCAGGAACAGCAAGTACAGAGTTAGTCATGGTGTTCGAGCGTGCCTGCTTCCTGGACCGGGAGGAACCGGGAAGCGCAGAGGCTGCTATGAAAAATACAATCGTGGAAGAGGAAAATGACCTCAAGTGTTTTTGCCTTAAGCAGAAGCTCTATTGAGGTGCAACGTCTTCTCAGGAAACTATCCGCTTTTGCTCTACAAGTGCAAACCAGCGCAGAGAGCACTCCTGACACTGGTGACACTGCAACGTGCAGCATCGCCTGCCCTGGACTCCTCCATCCTCCAGGTTCCTCTCCACTCCCTTTTATCAGCTAGCCAAGAGCAGCCCACGGAGCCCTGCTCCTTGCTGCGTCCTGCTGCAGCCTTTCTCAGGAGAGCTGTGCCGCTGCCATTTATCATGCCATTGACCTCCTGGGCAAGAGCTTTTATGAGGGGCTGTCCTGAGGGTCAGTAACGCCGGGCTGCAGGGCTCGTCTCATTTTCTGATGCTCCCTCATGCTGGGAGGCCAGAACACTAGACAACCAGCAGCGTGTGGGTGCATGGTAAGGAGACAGTTAAAATAAACTAACCCTTTTTTTTTTTTTCATCAAAGCCTTCAAGTGGCTCCCCCAGGCTCTGAGCCCTTTCAAAGCCCAGCAAAGAGAGCAGGAGAGGAGACCACTCGGGCTTCCCATGGCTTTCCGAGTGCTGCACAAGGGTACCACAGAGCTGTCCCCAAAGGCAAGATGGGGTGTCCCTGCTAAATGTGAGGGCTGGAGGCATCCTAAGGGAGCCCCTACCCCTGTAATGGGGGCCTGAAATAACTCCTTCCCTGGGGGAGTACCTGTGAGCCCTGGGCTCCAGGGACACAGTTCTCTCCCGCTGTAGGTGTCCCATCAGGGAAGGAACAATAGAAAGCTTTCAGCAACCAAACCCTGCGCACTGCCAGCTTCCTGCAGTAGCTGCTTTCTGTAACCCCAGGGGACACGGAGCCAGCACAATAAGACAACTTGTAATTGCTCCATAATCCCATTCAAATATTCCTTTTCAGCACATGTGCAGTGGTGTTTAATTGCGTGGGGACGCACTGCTTGGCAACTCCGACATTACCAAGCAAACAACGGCATTGTCCCTGCTTCCAGTTCCATCCCGTGCCTGCTTTGCAGGCTGCCCTGTGCTCCCCAGCCTGGTTAATTAATGCATCTGTATTGTCCCTCGCTAATTATTGCCTCTGTAACTGCAAAAAGATGACAGAAGAGGTGTGGAAACAATAAACCTCACTTTTATTAAGAGCGTACAGATGCAGCCAGCGTGCGCTGTGCCCTCTGAGCTCCAAGTTCCAGCTTGCAGCGGGCTGGAGTAAGGCACCAGACTAAGGTCAGCGGTTTCCTTCCATAACCCTTGTTCATCTGCGCCCAGGGGACACCCCGGGTGTAGTAAATCCTGACGTTGCACACTCACACCCACCAAGAACCCCGCTGGCTTTCCCACCGCTGTTCTGCTTCAGCACAGTAGCAACCCCCCTACAGCTGCCCCAAGAGAGCACAAGAAATCCAGAGATTTTGAACTCTCAGAATTTCTTGCAAAAATAATCACAGTATTTATGGCCCTGGTTAATCCTTTTCTTAAAGCAGATACAACACATTTTGGGTTTAAGGGGTATAGGCACAGAGAAGTGACATCTGGTGAATTGGGCATTTCCTTTAAATAAGGTTTAGTGGCAAAATATCCTCATTTTCCCTTTGTCTAAATAGTTATGCTTCAAAACTTACTTAAAAATAAAGTCATAGATATTTCTCAAGTGTATCAGATTTTCTGGATAGCAAGGCCATTAGAAGCTTAATTTTCTTCTAAACAATCTGGTTTAAAAATGAAAAAGTATGTTTAATATAGATGGTTACAATCTGTCAGTCGTGGAAAATGTGAAATGATATGTGAAATCTCCAGCTTTCAAGTTTTAGTTACAGCTTCCTCATCTCTTCATGCAGCAGCTTAGCTTTCAGTTGCAAACAAAACTCAATTTTAACTGAAACCAGAGGAAAAAGGTTTTTGTACAAAGTTACAAACAGATGCACCAAGTTTTCAATAAAGCTGAAACCAGTTCCAGGCTTTTTAGAAAGCTGGAGACCAGAGGACTGTCTGCTGGTTTCAAGCGCTGCAATAAACATTTCATAGAGTTTTAACGATAATTTCATTACGGCAGAATCCTAAGCCGTGGGGTTTGCTCTGTTGGCTGGTGGGGCTACATCCCAGGATCAGTAACAGAGCTGGGGCATGTTCCCGTTTAAGACAGCCATAGATGCCTTCCTAAATGCCTCGTTTCTGGTTTCCAGTAGATGAAAAGATGCAAAATATATCGCTGTGTGTATTAAACCAGGTGTTTCATTACATCTGAGAACAGAGAGCGGCTGAGGAGAGGTCGGTGTGTAGAACAGGGCTCAGGGAACTCGCCCAATAAGGCACTTGGCTGTCAGCAAAATCACCTGCGATCGAGCAGCTTACATTTCATCAAAGACAAAGGAATGGTAATACGTGCTGACAAAAAGCAGTTATTTGATGGCTCGCTCAGCAAGGAGCGTGTTTTTCTGCAGCGCACTCAGTGGGAGCCGCAGGTTTCCCGAGGTTTCACCGGTTACGGAAGCGGAGCAGCCGCTGCCGGCTCTGCCACGCTGCCAGGAAAAGCGGTGATGGCTCCTCGTTTCCAGGTCTTGGATGCCCTTAGGTTACCAGTTAAAATCAAACTTCATTATCGCAGGCCAGATCTACCTCCTGCAGCCCTTTGGTTATCCAGAGAGGAACCAGCAGCCTCTCTCCACATTTTTGTCAAACATGCCGTCATAACCAGTACCTCTACTGGGAGTTTAATGGGAGAGGGCAAGGGGACCACAAAGCATCATCTACCCACCCAAGAAATTGCCACAGGCTCCAACGTGATCACATCAGCGGCACAGCTGAAGCTCTCGGTACTGCTACACGGCCTGAGCGTGCTCGGTGGGCAGAGATATCCCAACCCCTGGGGCTGTCAAGACAACATTTTTCACCAGCCTAAAATTAACTCTCCTCATTTAAATGCCAGAGAGCTCAGCGATTATCTGCTGGCAGAATGTCATGGGGATGCTGACTGTATGTTTGCTGGGTATCTCTGCGGTTCAGACACAGATACTGCCGGGAGCGATTCCACTCCTCTGTCCTTGCTCTCATCTCTGCTGCACGCAGGGTGACTTCTGCCCCTGCCCTGGGTGCACTAGAGCTGCGTGAGGATGCACTCTGCTCCTTGAGCTCAGCTCCACCTGGAGAAGGAACTGACGGACTCAGAGGGGCAGCTGACAGACTGATGCGAGTTAGGATGGCAGGGAGTAGCAGTTATAAAAATTTTAAGTTCCATCACTCTAATGAAGCAATACATGGCTTTAGATTAGCAGCAGCATTTGGACAGTTATAAAATCTATTAGTCCCTTTGCGTTAATTAGACCAAGGAACACTGTAACCTCCAAAAAGTCAATATTCCTCCAACTTGAAAAGGAATATTAGAAGGTAGGAGCATGGTCCTCCAATTATTTGTGCTTGTCTTCTTCAGAGGAGGACATGTCTGGGCTCGATTCACTTTGATTTTTGTGCCAGAGGAGAGTAATAGGATTCTAATTTATCTGAATGCTCTCCAGGCATGTGGAAGCTCCTAGGCACTGGAAATGAAGAAAGAAAAAAATTTAAAAGGACCTTACAATTTTAAAGAGCTTGGATTCAAGTGCCGTGTCTCTACCAGGCAGAACCTGAGCACCAAGCTCGCATCAGGGAACTTCGGGCCCCTCATAAACGTGTTGACGGTGACTGCAGAGGCACCCACGATGGCTAGCCCGGCAACGTCTGCCTCTGGAGGACAACCCAGCTCATCAAAACAATGACTTGAGACATCTCTCTTCCCTATAAGTACATAAACAGCTTCTGTAACAGGTCTGCAAGGTCCTTCTTGCAGAAAAGAATACTTATATATAGACAAAACACAAACAAACCAGACAATGAACACACAAAACCTCCGTTTCATCCTTCCTTTGTGCTCCCATGAAAATCATGGTTAATTTCAGGATATCTTATATTGTGACAACTTCTTTTGTTCCTGTATTTACAGCCAGGAATTTTCACTATGTCCTCTGTAAAGGTGGATAAATCGAGGTGCAGAAAGCTGCCGTTTGCCTGCGCTCTCCCAGGGACGGGGTGAGCAAACGACTTCTAATCATTAAACCACTTCTATCACACAGACTCTAAGCCAGAAACATTACATGCCTATACTTTCCTGAGAGTTTATTAAAACTTCATTTAGTGACTGGATTAATCAGGCATCCGAACTGTCTCTTGTGGCTTATTTAACGGTGGTGGGGAAAGGAGGAAATGAAAACCAGGACCAAGAGTACAGCAACGAGTGCTGCTGTGCCTACACCCAGATAGCAGCAGTGCTGGACACTGCAAACAGAACGAGCTCTGCAGGACAGCTCCTGATAAATCAGGTTTTGGTTAATTGTCCGTAAATAGCAGCGGAAGGGGGACGGTGGAAGAGAAGAGAGCCTCTTTGAGTTATCTGCCAGAAAGCCTTGCAGGATATGCAGGCTGCCTCATCACAAGGAGTGATGGCTTCCAGAAAAGAAAAAAGGAAAAAACCAATTGGACTGTCCAACGCTCTCTAATGGCATCAGCCAAATTCTTCATCATAAGCCAGCTGACTCTGCACGCACACGGAAGCAGGGTCTGAATCTCCACTGCTCGTCTGCGTTCCAGCAGCCTGGCTGTATACACCCTGCTAGTGCAGGAGCAGCAGAGGACAGGAAAGAGGTCTGGCCAGCAACAGCCTGGACCTGTTCCGCTGACAGGATGGCTCTAAGATTCGTTGCTACTGTGGCAAGCAGAAAGGCACTGAAAGCAAAAACATATTCACTCTGCAACCTCCTTCTGCACCCTCACTTTCTTCCCTTTCACTGCAGATCAACTTTGGGCCAACTGCTCTTGACAAGCATCCCTTGCAAAAGGGAATTAATTCCCGAAAGCAATCTCTGCGCCCAATTCCTTAAGCAGGCACCGTCAGTGATGCTGCTGCTTTCAAGATGCCCACGAAGCAGCACTGGAAGTCACAACGCTTGTCATCTGGATTGATTTTTGTCTTTACAGTGGTCATCTCACCCAGCAGTGCTCACAGCAGATCTGCCCAGGCTCCCTTTGGCATTTTTTAACCTCTCGTGGAGTCACAGTGCTTTTCTGGCAAAATAAAAACATTGCCGTTTAGGCTGGCTGGTACATTTCTGGTGTGTTGCTATTCTTCAGTGTGTTATTTATCCTTGTAAAACTTCAAGTCAACTTGAAAACAAAACCACGGTTTTCAAACACAATGTTTCACTTCGTAAATAAAACAACTTGAAGTGTTTAGGAAATTCAAGTCAACTTGAAAACAAAAATATTGTTCTAAACCACAATGGTTCACTTTGTAACAAAAACCCATGACTTGAAGTGGCTTAGCTGTTCGGAATTGGTTCTATACTTTTCATTTGAAACTATTTACCATCCCTCCCTTCCACTGAATCAAAATTAAACTTAAATGTCAGCGAGAAGAGTTACTTGTTTGAGAGGAGACAACACATTACATTTGTAATATGGATGTGGTTGGTTAAAGCTATTGGAAACAGGTATAAATCTGCTTTCCCAAATGTTTCAGTGGAAAATATTCACACTTTTAGTCAATATATAACACTTAGATTTCCTCTCAGTCATTTGTATGTTGGCAATCACCATTTTGACCTGCTGTCAAAAGACCTGATGAAAAATCTGCCTTTTCCCCACCAGCGGAGGATGCAACTGAGTAAGTCTCCATCAGTTTTCCCACCTGCCACCACCTGCAGAGCCGAGCCAGCTCCCAGCCAGCTCCCAGGACCCGCTCGCCTCTCGTGCACCGTGAACGGAGCCGCGCACGCTGGCCAGTCGTCCCTCAACGCCGTGATGGTGGTTCCTCCTTTTCCATGGGAGTTACCAGGGGAACAGATGGCTTGCTGTGTTTTTATACTGCCCTGAGCCTGACCGGGTTGTAAGTGTCGTGATTTAATACAAGTCACACTGCCAGTAAATTAGAGCATTCCTGAAAGCTTGGACAATATGAAAGGGGGGAAAGAACCAAAAGAATTTGCTTGAAACAAATCTGAAAGTATGGAGGTAGGGATTAATATCCCCCAGTTGCTTTATCAAGATGACGGAGTGCGAGGACAAAGCAGGAAAGCACAAACACTGCTTCTGCAAGCCACTCTCGTGGTGGCAAAACACCGCACAAACCCCCCCCCGGTTACCATATGCCATTCCCAAAACCATCCCAGCCTCCCTGCCAGATAGCGGCAGCAGCTGAGGTCCACTCTGCTCTGAGTTCAGTGCAAACTGGCTCTTCGAGCTCCAATTTTGGAATTTCACAGCCTGTCTTTTGAGACCAGAATAATTCATTTCCACAGATGTATGCTCCTTAACATCATTACACGCTGGCCCGTGCAGTCCCTCTGGGAAAGGAGCCCATTTGTAAAGCAATATTATTCCTATGCCATGCTTTTAATTTCGAGGCTGTTATTGGTAATGACTTCCTCTCGCACATGTCTAGCAGAGGCTGAGCTCTCCTAGGAGGAAGGCAGTGCAGTCGCTGTTCAAACAGGATTCGATAGTGTCACTGTGTGATGAGCTTTTACTTTTCCACATAACAAGGAACCGCATTCCCTGCGCGGATTAGGAGGTTCTACCATCTAGTAAGTGTTTAGGCTGCAAAATAAGCCTCCATTACAAATCTCTGCCTTTGATAGTCTTTTCCACCCACCCCTTCTCTTGCCACCTCTCTACAGCACTCTGCTGGGGAGGAATTATTATTATTATTAACGCCAACCGCGTTCGGTTTGTGCGGTACAGGACTCCAGCCTAGCCACCGTGCAGGCTCTCCGCGAGCTCCCGTTAGCTCTGTTTGGAGAAGTCAGCTATCGCTGTTCACCTAATGATTACAGGGAGATACGGGAAACTGAATTAGCTCTCTGGAGAGCTCTTTAAGAGCGAAGGTCTGTGATGC
Organism: Syrrhaptes paradoxus; assembly: GCA_013400615.1. NCBI lineage: Eukaryota > Metazoa > Chordata > Aves > Pterocliformes > Pteroclidae > Syrrhaptes > Syrrhaptes paradoxus. Next base: position 38,503 of record VZTO01002252.1, read on the forward strand.
AGGAATTTGAGAGACTATTTTCCTTTACATCTGGCTGTTAGGAGACTAACAAGGACAAATCTCAAGGAGGAGACAAAATATTAATAGTAAGCAAGGGCCAGAATCTGTGACACAGGATGCTGGTACTCATATCGAGCCGAAAATCCCTTGCTAGTGTTTCAGAGAGAACCCACGCCTCATCAATACGGAAATCACCCCAGATACCACCAACAGAAAAGCCTTGGGTTCACAGTGCCACCTCTTAACTAAAATCCTTAAACACCAAAGGGCAAACCTACTTATTAAAAGCTTTTTTCCATCTCCTTTTACTTTTCCACATCTCTAGATAGCAACTCTCTCCTCAGTGCTGCCTGTAGTCCCATTCCCCTTAAAGGCCGTGATTCGACCAAGCTCCTTTTGCAAACACCCGTCCTGTGTCACGTACAAGCCATTCCCTTTCAGCACATGCTGTTTTACGGGGTACGGTAACACCTGGGCACTTCCTTCACAGCCTTCATTAAAAAGCAACACCACAGCAATACCTAAAATAGCACGGTTACAGCCAAGTTTTAATACAGAGGAGAAATGGAAAAAGATTTTTGCCATGAGTTTTGCTCACAGCAATGGGACCCCAAGAATTCCTTTAGTCCATTCTTTTTTTCCCACGGATCAGTTCTAAGTGATTATGGACAGCACCTTGACTAACCCCTTGTGAAAACAGTGTGAAACACTAAAATATGAGCTAAAGGACCCATCTTTTAATTGCTAGCTGTCTCAGACAACATTACCTCACCTGAATCAGTCACTAGAGATGGACCAATGCCAATATGTTCCCAGTCCAGGCAACACTGACAGTAAAATCTCAATGCCAACTGCACTCCATTCCTCCCCTTCCTCCCCCACAATCGCGACTGGGTTTTGCCAAGTCCTTACCTGTTGCTTCCACCATTCCTTCCAGGATGACGACAATTTCAAACTCCTCCTTCTCCAGCTGGGTGCGGGACATCTCCCAGAAGGGGCTTTTCTCGTTGATTTCATGTGAGATGATAAGAGGTGACACCAGGAACAACCTGTCATCGCCAGTGTCAAATCCCACGTTGATGTCCGTTTGGTTCAAGGGGATGAATTCTCCTTCTTTGGTCTGTTTGGACTTAATCAGTTTGGCTCTAATGGAAGCCTCGACAATGTGGGAATTGCGGAGGTCTCCAACCCGGAACATGAGACAGAGCTTCTCATCCCTCATGGAAATCACTGCGTTGTTAGAAAACATGAGGGTTTCAGCCCTCTTCTTTGGTTGGCTGATCTTGACAAACATGCATCCCACCATGAATGCGTTGACGATGGAGCCCAGAATAGCCTGGATCAGGAGCAGTACAATGCCCTCCGGGCACTTCTCCGTTATGACCCTGTAGCCGTACCCAATCGTTGTCTCAGTCTCGATGGAAAACAGAAATGCAGAAACAAATCCACTGAGATTTTCAACACAGGGGATCCAGTTCTCATCTTCAAGATGGTCCAGGTCTCCCCGGATGTAGGCAATGAGCCACCATATGAACCCAAAAAACAACCACGTGATGGTGTAGACCATAGTGAAGACAAGAAGATTAAAACGCCACTTGAGGTCCACCAGCGTAGTGAAGAGGTCACTAAGGTATCGGTAGGTTTCTTGGACGTTTCCATGGTGCACGTTGCATTTGCCGCTTTTCTCCATGTAACGCTGACGTGGCTTTTTACCTTCTGCTGATATGAGGCGGGTTCGGTCGGTGGCAATGGGGACATCATCCCGAGCCTGTTTGGGAATCTTCTTAGGCTCTCTGGATGTAACTCCGATGTCCATGTCCTGGTTCATGAAGATCCTAGAATCTCCGGCCATGGCTGGGCTGTGGGAGAACAAAGAGAGAAAGTTTACGATGGGAAGAAACCAGCTGAGACAAAAGCCATTTCATTTTAGTGGCAGAACCAACGTGACAGACTAGGACAACTAACATTGCAAATATTAATGGTACACTGGCAAACTTTGCCCCACACTGGCACAGGGCTGGCTACAGGCTGATTCTACACCAGGAAAGCTTTTCGCTAGGGCCATGTCCTTCTTCCTAGTATTGTTTTGGGAAACACTCTGAAAAGCTTCAGCGCTTCTCTCGCAACAGCCGCCTGCTAATACATCGCTGCACGGAGCTGGATGTTAAGTACTGATTCGTAACACCCGGTGTCTTCAAGCGTGAAGCAGCTGCCAGTCACTTGGCTTTACTGGAACCTCAGAAAATACGGTGGTGAGCATGGGCTGGGAGACCTGAACTAGGCAAACCTTGTTACAGTTGGTTTGGGTTTTTTTTAATACCCAAAATGCGCTTGAGATTACAACGAGGAGCAGAGCAAAGATGCATTGACATATATTTTCAAGAGGGATCAGAGTGTTTTGATGCCTCAGGTTTTGGGCGCATACCAAGAGAAACCTTAGAAATCAACAGAGCATCACTGCCAGGCTAAATGTCACCCAAGTCTAAATTCTGCACAAAGGTTTCCCTTACAATCAGCAGAGGAAGGCTCCTCCAGGGACCATTCTGATCTCAGGTGTGCTGAATCACTTTCTGGAAGTACCCCCTCCACAAATTATTCTGGGAGCCTGGGCTCCAAATGTGAAATATGCTTTTAACTTAGCATCTTGAATTGCATTTCTTGAAGGTATGATGAACCCAGGCCTACTGTTCATCAGGTCTATCAGAACCCACTCCCTTGCTTCATCTGACACGAGACAAAGACACCAGACACTCTTCAAAGTGTACCAGCTCTTAAAAAGCCCACTATCAACACAGAAAACCATGCCCAACAAGATCCAAATAATATAAAATTATGGCTGTGACCATTTTTGCCAATTAAAATGTAATATCCTGTTTACTGAGAAGATTAGATACCCCTTAAAAAAACCAACAACACACATGCTCTATTGAAAAAAAAATTAAAAATCAGTCTTGACTCTGAATGCAGGGCACAGACAAAATCTCAGTGAAAAACTACCTGAGGAGCCTCAGGGACATCAAAGATAGAGTAGCAATATTCTCTGTGGCGTTCATTCCCTGCATTGTCCTCTGCAAATCCTATTAAAACCTAACTAAATCTATTACTGCTCCCTCTATCTTTAATCTTCTTATGCGTCTGTGGATGAGAAAAGGTGTAGAGATACAATTAGGGGTATCTTGGGAAAGACAATTCTAAGGTTGAGCAAAGTAGCTTCATCTTTTCGGTATTAAAACGCACAAAGGGTGGGCGGGAAGGAAGCAGAGGCAGGATGAATAAATGAAGCAACAAATTTCCACTTCCATTCTGCTGTAGCCAAGTCTGGTTAACAGCAAAAAATTACTCTTAGCCCTTGTATAAGTCACCATCAATCATTGCTCCAAGGAAACAGCCAGCGCCTGTTGCTGGAACCGTACCCGCTGGCTCTGTTCAGCAGGGAGCCCAGCCATCTGTGCACAGCACAGCCCCAACGCTGCCTCGTGCTGCCAGCTCTGCCGGGCTTGAGGGGTTTGGGCCAGGGCTGGGCACGGGCAGCCTCCGGAAGGGTAAATAATAGGGATTAATCAGGAGAATCAGGTTTGCTGTCCCCATTGCACACGGCAGATCACTCTCTCCTTCTGGGTATTCCTTCTGACCTGAATTTGCATTGTTTGATTAATCTGCAATTACCCCATTTGGACTAAACCGCTTTTGATCAATCTGTGTGTAGAAATGTAAAAACAGGCAAGTGCTGTATGTTTTCAATCCGAAAAGAATTGTGTTAGAGACAATTTCGTTGTCTTTGGAGCCGAGTCTCACTTCCACTGACGCTACATAAGAGGGAACAATCAATTTCAATATACCCACCCATAGGGCAAAGTTTCGTATTTTAGACTGATACCAAAGAGACCAAAAGGATCTTGAGACATATTAAAAAGAACTAAAACAATCAAAAAGCCTAAATCCCTAGAAATATCACTCTGGTGAAGCAGGCTGGAGGGGCTGTCCGCTAATGAAAGCCCCGGGAAACTGAAACACTCAAGGGACTGGCAACAGCACTTTTCTAATGCTCCTGATCTTTAACAATAGGTCAAGTGAAATCTTTCTGGAAACCTCAGGAACACCTTACAAGTGGTCCATTAAAGCAGAGACATTCCTGCTGTGTCTGAACTTTACCGACAGCTTCAGTGGCATTACAGCTTCTCCTCATATTTAATCTGAAACTCTCCCATCGCAGTGTAAGCACAACCTCACTGAGTTATTGAAAATAATTAAAGCACATGAATTGTTCTGTTAGATTCTTTAAAAGGAATAATATTGGTTAGCAGTTGGAGCACAGGTTTGGATGGCTAAAGACGAGCCAGCTTTCTGTTACAAATTATTTCAGTATTTTTTCCTCTAATTCTCAGCAAATCATTGCTTTGCCCTCTGCCCTAATTCCCCCTCTGTAAAACGTGTGAGATGGACAGGAATGGGCTGGGAGATCCCAGGCACAGGAATCTTCTTGGAAATCTGCTATCATCCCCGTGTTAGTTTAACTGCTCTGGGAAACCTGAGCACAAACGACAAGACACTGTAACGAAGCACTGTACCTATGCAAGGATTTGGTTAACTCCTCCGTCGTGTCACGTACTGCCACTGCTGCCAAACATGCCCATCTCTCCAGATAATGGTAATTATGTGCAAGGATCTCACAGAGCTCAGTTTCTAAATCACTGTTCCTCCAGCAGAGAGATCTGTGAGATGAAATTGCCTCTTATAGTCATAGGCACGGTCCTGTTTCAGTGGCATTTACCATCTTTGGTTAACCGAGGCCAGGATAATAAAAATGTCACTTTTGTACAGAGCTGCTTTCCTTTTGGACAGGCTAGTGCAAAGGGAGACGTGAGTCAGTGTGTTATCAACCTTGCAAAGAGGCTTTTTATCGCACTTGCTATTGCTCAGCTTTTGCCCAGACAACAGACTCAGGGGCAGGCGGTGACATTTGGGGCTCTTAGATCTGCTGAAGAAGAGTCAAGCCGGGGTTAGCTGAGTACCTTCAGCAGGCTTTGTTCTGCAGAGCTATCCACAAGCCCTGCCTGACAGGCTGATGTTCCACTTGATGGCTGCAAGTCTTCAAGACAGAAATTTGCTGAGGGCATCACAGAAGGTAAAGCAAGAGAAGTCTGCAAGAGACACTTTCCCTGCTGACCACGGTGACTTTTTCAATGTAAATAACTGCTGTTCTCGATTAAACAAATGCAAGTTTCACTGGGGATAGGATTTGCTTCTGGAGAGGTCTAAACTGGCAGGCAGGAGGAGTTTGAAGACCTGAATTTGTCATCAAGCTTGTAATCAAAAAACACTATCCTTTTATTTACTGCCTGTGGATGAGACTGAGCAGTCAACAATGCCACCACGAGATTACCTTTCAAGGCATGCAGACATTGTGCAAGTCATATAATTTTTCACTTTTCTGATTTATAAATAGAGATGATGGTGGCTGCCTCTGTGGAAGGTGCTCGGAGATCCCCAGGTGGAGGGAATGATGCAGAAGAGTTGTGCTGTTCAAACCCAGGGCAGAACATCCAAGGGAGCTGCACCAGAGGGGAGACCTGTGGTTTGAAAGATCGCTCATCCAACTACCTGCTTTCCAAAGTGTAATCTCACTCAGCACTGAAGCAGAAGATGCTCCTCATTTCCCTTTTGAGTTTTTCAAAAGGAAATACCTGGTAAGAAAATCTCTCTGGGTAGGAAGCTACTATGGCACAGAGACAGACAGAGCCTGTGGCTATTTGCACGTCACTTATCTGCTAATTACCTCCCAGCACTGCTGGGTAACCACAGTTCTCATACCCCTGAGCCCTTTCTTTGTCACTTGGGAGGTCACACAATGGCCCTGCCATTCCCAGAGCGTCTAAATGTTTCACAGTCTTCAACACAGGTACCACCTGCTTTAAAAAACAATTTATTTCTTTATTAAGATCTGTGGAACGAGGAAGTGCTCTGTTTGCCATATTTCAAGACAGGGAAGCGAGTCACAAAGACATTTGCTTCTTCCACACTCACATTGGGAGTCTGGGGCAGGGCAGGGAATTAAACCTACAGTTTCCAAAATCCTAAAAAAATCCTAAACCCATCAGCAGTGAATACAGTCCCTGTCTGTTTCAGGTGTGTCTAAAGATCACTCTCAAGAGCCTACGTAGCCTGACCTATCAGCAGGAATAACCCAGCCACGTTATCTCTAATGCCAATTAATAATATTTCTGTTCTCTCGAGCAGCTACAGGTTTCAAATAGATTTTTTTCCCCCAACTATGGACTAAAGTATTAAAAAATCCCATACATAACACAAGTTTGCAGATGCACTGACTGTATTGACTTCAGACTGACGCAGAAAAGAGTGGAGAAACTAAACTACAATGAGAATATAGACTAGGGTGGGTTTTTTTTTTTCAAAAAAAATATATAAAAACCTAAAAAAAAGCCTTATGAGACATCATAACGACCCAAGCGTACAGGCTATAACAGTTTGTTATAGAACAAGGAGTGGAGAACAGGGTATCTATGACTCCACACCACGGTTCAAATGCACAGGGCAGGTGGGAGGAATCATCCACGGAACTTTCAGTCGATTACCTTATAGTTCATTGAATCAAAGAAGCTGAGCATGAATTAATGTCAAATGATATTTCTTTACCAACACATAAAACCTGAAAACAAACCAATTTGATCCTTCCACCTCCAAGGAAGTGACTCTGCCTGAGGCAGCCTCTATGTCCCTGTCCTTTTACCCCAGACTCTATTTTTAGGGGGACCATATGGCGTCACTGAAAATTGGACCATTATCTTTCAACCAACTCAGCTGAACAAAGAGAAAGAGACACTTCTGTCCTGAGAAGACAGTTTCTCCTGCTACTGGCTGTTTACACACAGCACACACTGGATACCGAAGAAAGCAGAACCTCAGTTCTAAGAGAAAATCCTGCCTCAAGAGCACTGACATTCCTCCTCTCCATTGTTCAGATATTTCACCACTATAGTGACTGAGAATCACTATATAATCCTAGCTGGTTTAAAAAAGAAAAAAAAAAAAAAAAGAAAGGATGTTAATATCTCTTCATACTTCTCCAGTAACTTGCATCCAGACAGTTCTGAGCTGAACTGACCGAATGAAAGCTCTCTTTTCCCCAAGATGTTCAACAGTGCTACTGAAACCACTGTGCAGGCAAGGGAAGAGGAGTCACAAAGTGACCTGCCTCAGACCAAACTGGGGGTTAAGTGCCAGCGCTCACCCCAAACGTCTGAGTGACCTCAACCTGAACAGAGAGTGGGTGATTCTTATAGCAGAGTCTGGAGGTTTGACTCCAAAACTCTGCCTTTTTCAGCCTGTAAATAATTGGGCTGGAACCTTCCAGAGGTGCAGAATTCTCTCTCCTGGGAACCAGAAATGATCCTGATCCTTTATCTGCAGCTTAGTAGGAACAGTGGGGGAAAGAACTGAACCCCAGAAGTGAAATAACTCCCCCAACACAAGCGCTGCCACACTTCCCACATGCTATAGAAGATGCCCTATGCTTGCACTGGGCAGAAAACTAGCAGGAGAAGCCAGTCTCCTTTCCCTCCAAGGTACTCCAAGTCCGAGGCAGTTGTCTACTTAAGAGGGTGCAGAAGGAAGGAGCTGCTTGATTACAGAATCCCCAAAAGTCAGATGGTAAGCTTTCTGAGACAGGGACAGTTTCTGCCAATTCTCTATTTGTTCCTGAAACTCTCAGGTCAAAACCAAATGAGAGACACTGTATAGAAGTTGACATGTGGTAACACAAAAAGGAGGGCTCAGGGTGCCTTTTGGACCAATGCAGCAGGACATCAGTAAAAAAGTCACACTTTTCCCCCCCAGAGCCACACACACCCCGAGGGATCCCCAAAGCATTAACTGCCTGTCCCCTCCGAGGGCTGAACACGCCGCTTCATTGTCTGCAAGGGCTCTTTAAATCCCAGGCTGACTAGTAAGTACCCTACTTATAAAAGAATTTAATCTTTGACTCTAGGTGAGGATTATGGAGCCACTCCACGCATTTCAGGGCTGCTTACAGATCATTCTCCCCCTGTCCATTGTATTCCAGGATCTCCACTAATCCGGTATCTAAGCAGTTCACAACTTTTGATGGTTTTTTCCTGTATAACACCTTCACTAGATCGGACAGCGCGTTTTCCCAAGATCACCATCTAATCCCCGGATTGCTGAACAGTTCCCTAGCAGCTGGCGAGGTACACAGCACATCTGGCAGGGCTGGGCATAGGAACCTGGCGTTCAGCCTCAGCCACTTCTCCTCCTGCCTTCTGGGCTCCTGAACCTTCACAGCCAGAGAGGAAAAGAAGTGACTCTCAAAACCCAACAAAAGCAGGTAACTTACTTGCAAAGAGCAGCTCTGCATCAGTCTTGTTGCTTGGCACTTGGGGGATAGCGGGCGGTGACAGGACCCAGAGGTAGGTAAAACAGCTGCTGGAGAAGTGTCTGATCCATGCCATCACCAGAGAGCTGGGGTCGTCTTCTGCTGCCTGGGCTGTCTCCTTCCTTCTTCCCTCTGCCTGGCAGTAGAAAACATTTATGTGGCACTGAAGATTCCAACGCACACGCCCCTGTCCCTAGGTATCCCTGATTTCCCTGGATCTTTCCGCACAGCGTGTGCTTTTGCCTGTCAAATGCCTTTCCTTGCTCCTGCTTGCTCCCATACAAACAGCTTCTTGGTGGTACGAAGGTTTTTAAGGGGCTGGGGCAGAGCGGAGGGAGAGGAGAGCAGTGCGTGTGACGGGGAGCATCCTCTGCTCGGAATGAGCAGCAAGGGAAAGGTGGCGGGAGTGGAAGCCAGGAGGGGAGGAGTTTCAGGCGCTGCTTTGCACAGGGAGGAATGGCTGGGGAGGGCGAAGAGGCGTATTCTGAGCCTGCAGAAAATAATGCACGACCCTGGGCACCCTGTCACACGCGGGCTGTGCTCTCCTTGCCACTTCCCCAGCGGTTCCCCCTCCAGCGCCTGCTCCTCCGCGCTCCCCTTGCCCAGGTTCTCCTTCCCGTGATTGCTGCATTGACTTTCAGGTGTTTAGCGAGGGGGGCTCTGTTCTTATTTCAAAATCACACCAACAGGGAGCAGATCCTCAGGGAGGAGGGCAGGGAGAACGCAGAAGCCGCACGTTTAACAGGGAGCACACGTGTACATGTTCAGCAGCATCACGAAAACTCTCGGGCTGGACCGAGGAATGTGGGAACAGGGGGAGCAGGAGGGACCGCGCGGTTCCTCGGGCACTGCTCCCTTGCCTGTCAGCCCATCAAGCTGCTGAAATGGTTTTTGCCTCTGATCCAGGGAATGCTCTCAAAGCTCTTCAGTGGTTTGCTGTATTTTTTGTCTCTCTCTTTTTTTTTCTTTTTTTTTTTCTTTCTTTTTACCATTGATAATACCACACTGTCTCCCTAGCTTAGTAAAATATTTCCTCTTCTGAAAAGCAAATGTCAGGCCAGCTGCATCTAGGAGATAGATCTGCTCAGTGACTACAGGTTACCTTCAGGCTTTGTTACCCTCTTCCCCTAATCCCAATCCCCCTGCCCTCTCTGGAACAGAATTCTCTATTCAGGACCACATGCCTTCACAGGAGATTTTCTGGTCAGGAGAAGAGAACTTGTCAAAACCAAAGCACTGTACAGGAATGTGTCAGTATGGTTGGAATCTGACGGCTATTTTTAACATGTTCTGCTTTGAATGACTTTACAAAATAAAAAAAAATTGAAAGTTACACTATCACTAATGAAATACATCAGCCACCCCTAAACGATAACTTTGGCTTCACCAGCACTAGGGACAGTGTCACCGTCATAAACTCATCAGCTCTGCTGCTTCTCTTATTTAATCTCTTCTAATAAGATTTTGAATGAATTTCTGTGCTAGGAAAAGCTGTCCAGCCAGCAGCCCTAGAGGAACAGAGTCTCTGCAAGTCTGCAAAGCTGACATGGTCAGTGTCAGGAGAAGCTAACCAGGTTTTGGTTTTTTTTCTGTTTCTCCTGACTCGAGTGAAGCTCTGCAACAGGCACTGGTGCCATCTGCTGGCACCACCTCCTTCCACCCATTTCCTATGACAAAAGTGGGGCCCAGCAGGGTTTAAAGTGGAATCTGGATTTTCACAGCTAATCTGGGGGGCTGCAGAAAGCCCTTTTCCCCCCAACATCTCACGTGTATTATTCACTTGGGGGAGAAGAGGAAAAAAACAAAACCAAAAAAAAAAAAAAAAGGAAAGGACCTCTGAGATGTGTCCGTTCATGAGCAGACATAATTTTGACCCTCTTTTCCCTTTGCCACAGCTCTGCCGTGTCTCACACAATCCCACAGCTGTGCTCACACCTCTGTCCAGATGCCAGCTGAGCGGAGGGCGCGGGGTTGCCGCGCGGATCTGCAGGTGCCGCCCAGCACGCACCGTGAGAGCATTTGTGAGCTCTGGCTGCTGCCTCTCGCAGGACCCGACACACCAGACACATTGCAAAGGACACTTGAGAGGGACCCACTGCAATCAGTGTTAAAAGCCTCCTAGGAGCCACTCATTTAATCGCCAGAACCTTGCTTCCTTATTCCTCCACCGAAGCGAGGGCATTGTTTCACGTACGATTTCAACAGACATCTTCCAGTTTGTCCTGATTTGTACAGATCTGAAGAGTTTTTCAGCCAGAACTACACTTCAGTGAGTCAGTGACATCCCTGTGCCCTTGCTAAGGTGGTTAAGAAGCTGACAGTGTCCTCACAAGCTTGAAACACGTTAAAGAATGCCAGCAGCAGCTTGGTGCAGAAAACCAGATTTTACACAAAATGGCAGCAGGTTCAGGAACACAAGGAAACGCAGAAAAATTGCTTCTCTGAGTCAATAATAACACCAAGTTCTCTCGGTGCTTGGGATGAGGTTTACCTTAGGTAACTGCATTCAGGGTGCGCTGGTCCGAGTCTGAACAGCCGGGCTATTTCCTCTCTAACCGATGCAGAGAGGCAGGTAACGTCAGAAAGCATCTAAATCAGCTCTCGTGCTAGAATGGGATGAATGATCTCATTCCTGGAGTGCGTAGATACAAATTACACTTTGGTGCAAGATTTTGATTTTCCCAGGGGTGCTCCCAAGCTCTGGCAGCCGTGCTTCCCTGTTCAAAGGACGCACAGGGCTATTTACGGGGGTGAAATTATGGCAACGGGGGAATGCTTAGCTCCACAGAGCAAGATGTGGAAGAACAAACTTTAATCTCATTTTGGTATAACTAAATAGCTCTCCAGGGACATTTTGTATTTAAAAAGCTTTCATAAAGCAAACAGTTTGCATTTCTGCTCGTTCCTATAGCATGCAGCAGGGCAGCCCCATTTTGGAGCTTTCATGAACCAAATGGGGAATAACCCTAATTTCCCTGAGGCTTCACTGCAGGTAAACGAGCCGTTCCCCCCAGCGAGCACAGAATGGCCCATGACATTTATCACCCCAAGGGAAATCTTCAACCTGAGCACCAGTGACAGCATCTGCAGCTTGCTGTGCAATCAGGGGTGGCTGTCTTTGGCTTCACATGTATTGAGAGGAGAGGGAGCAACAGTGCCTTCAGGGAGCATTTTAATTTGTTGTGCAATTTGATCTGCGGAACGAGAGATGTCTCCTCCCGTTTGTCAACTATTAACCTACCATCCCACTGGAAGAAAACAGAGTTGTAAGAGCCAGGGCTGGAAACAGCCTCTAAGATCATCCCACCCACCTCCACCCTTCCCCAGTTCACTCCACTGAAGCTTTCAACTAAATCTCCGAGAACCTAGATGTGACAGTCACCCACACTCCGTCTCGACTTCCTTTTGTGTTTTGGGGCTTATTCAACCCCCAAACTTCAAACTAAGGTTGGGAAGCAGGAACAGAGGCAGGAACAGAGGCAGACAAGGGGAAGGCAAAGTTTCTGCAATGAACCCAAACTCCCCCGCCTCTGCTCAGCGAGTGCGGAGGAGTCTGCTTGCCATCTCCTTTGAGATGATAATGAGCAGCTCAGCTAACCCGGGGAACCAGGCAGCTCCTCTCCCAGCTCTGCACTGATCTGCACCAGCCAACACACAGCCCAAGTCCTTGCTACCTCTGAACTTCTGGATTGCCCGCGAGGGTGTTAGTTCAGTTCTTAGGGAGCTACTGTTATAATTAACGCTAATTAAACTCTTGCTTTGCAGGTTTATTCTGTGAATAAACTGCCACTCCAGCTCCCAGAGCGCCTGCCTGTGAGCTCAGGAACAACAGTAAAAAATGCAGTCGTCGTAGTGACTGCTAATAATGGCAAATTCATGAAACAATTCCCTTGCTCGGCTGTCAGAATTCAAAAATCTAACAAAAGCAAATTGTTCTTTCAGGTGGGAATCTCGTTGCATTAACTTCCCTCCTAAAAACACACAGCCTTCCCTTTGCAGAGGGATGGGATGTAACAGAACAGTACAGCCTCTCTCTCAAACTCAGCCCCTTCCCTGGAGAAGGATCTCACCTCCAGCCTGTGTTCTCCCAGCAACGAACAGAGACAAGAGGCAGAGCAGCAGCTCTTTCCTTTCACTGTGAGGATCCGCCCGGGTAGTGAGCTGATTCCAAGGGATTCCACAAACGTCTTTGTGTGGAGCATTACAGACAAAATGTTGCTTTAGGCACCAGGAGCTCAACCAAAGCCCAGCGTGCACACGTGGAGTCCTGGATTGTCACCCTCTGTGAGACAAGGACCCAGGGAACATCAGATCAGTGCAACACCGAGCTGTCACTCCCAGCACACACACTGAGCAGAAAGCACCATCCCCAGGGCAAAAATAATATCCTGAAGACAGATTTTCTGCAATGCACATCAGCGTGCCTAGTTTATTTAACCAGCACACTTTAATACTATTTCCAACCCAGTCTTAGGAATTAAAAGCAACCCAGCATTTGTTACAGTGGGTCTCACTGCTCCCAGGATTCTTTTCAGCTTTATTCTGGCNATCCCGACGGTAACACCCCCACAAGCCTTGTTTTCAGTTTGCAATATAATCTGCTTCGAGTTTCAGTGAAAGGCTGAACTGTGCCTTGCACTAAGCATCCTTTTGGTGTGAGGAGGGTAGAGGAAGGGTCGGTAAAAGCAGCAAAATGTAAGTTAGGTAACTCCCGAGCTCTTGAATTTCCACATCATTTGCTAATGTTAGGAAGTTTTCAGCAGTTTTTCAGTCATTTGGGGGTTTAAGAGAAGTGTTTCTAGAATTATTATTTTTTTTCCAGGCCTTGCAGCAGCATTCAATATTTATAAGGAATTCCCTGCCTTGGTGGCAGCAACTGACAGTTACAAAAAAATAAGTACCCTATAAAACGCATTAATATTTTAAATCTGCCAAGAACTGCTAGATGAAGACATTTCCAGCTTTTGCCTGACTGGCTGATATTTAGTTCAAGCAAGTAACTGACAAAAGGAAACACATCTAGAAGGGAAAGGAGAGGCTGCATGGGAACTCACAGCTGCTACAGTAAAAGATTTTTCTGTGTTTACACAATAAATCAACAGCAGAATCGGGAGAAGAACCAGCCTTCTGGTTTCTACTCCAGCCACGTATTCAGGGAACCACATCATCTATTATGTGCTCAGATATTGCTACAGGATGAATAAAACATCCACCAAATACAATTCTGAGGTTGTGCTGAATCGAGGCTTTTCCACAAAAAATGCAAATAAGTCGCGTTCAGGGATGCAACGGAGAGAAAAGATGACCCCTGCTATCGCTGTAATCAAGCGATTCTTTATGAGAGCTCCTGCACGCTCGCTGCTCGACAATACTGGGCAGGCTCCAGGGCTGCTCGCAGTGCCAGCATGTCTGTCCCTGACTCCTGGCGCATCTGCACATTTTGTTCTTGGCGTATTTGTATCTATGGAACCAGCTGACCTTGAAACTCTCATCAGAGGAGGGGGAAAAAATAAATCAGCAGCCAGAAAGCCTACCACCCTCAATATATTTCAAATATTTTTTCCTTGGTTTAGTTTGCACAGAGATGACATTCAATAACGCTGAAAATGTTCCTGCTGTCCCTAGAGAGGCCTGTTCAGAGTAAAACCAAAGGAAATTAAAGGCCTATCAAGCAATCCCCTGATAGAGGTTCATAAATATAACACTGCAGGCAGCGACCGCCTAAAGCACTGAGGACAAAATGTGCTAAATGTGCTTGACTTGGGTCCCTCTGCTCCTGCCTCCCCCCGTTCCCTGCTCTGCCTGGAGATGGGGAGAGAGGTTCCCCACCGCTCGGTATCGCTGCATCCTCACCTAAAGCGGAGGGTGGAGCATTTGCTGCGGGACCACCATGCCGTAGTGCACTGATTTGGAGATAGCAAGGCTTTTCAGCCGTTTCCAAAAACACACAGTGCCCCCAGATCGCAGCCGGAGTCTGTAACAACTCCTTCCCCAGCAGAGGACTGGTGTGTGATGGGACACAGGCAACACAGAGTGCCTGAGGTGGGTGATGCTACAGACCACGGGATGGGAATTCCAGAGGTTTCCCATGACCTGCTTTACAGCTGTACGAAACCATGATGCAGACCAGCGACGAGGACCTTTGAGGCAGTCCTGAGAGGTAAACTGGGTCCTCTGCAATCTTCAGACTCCTGGAATTCAATTACACTACGGTGCTCACTAGAGTGCTCCCTTACACGCTGTAATTTGTGCAGCAACAGCTCATTAAAGTTGCAGCAAAACTCTGGGATTTACCCTGCAGTCGTTCGGTGGAGCTCTCCTTTCTGGCTGGACTGGCCTGGGGTTTATTCCTTTGCCACTCGACACACCAACTCCAAATTTCACATCTGCCTGCTGCTAAAATTGTACAAGAAAAGATGCTTCGCCAAATGGATGAAATTTACTCATCCACGGATACATCTGAGCCCCAGATTAAGGAGATCAGTGTAATCTCAGGCCATTCTCAGTGCAGTACACCCCTAGAAATAACCCGGATGACTCTACAAGCCACCCTGCTCCCTGCTGTAAGAGCAGGCAGAAGGAATTATCGACTAGATTTCCCAGGAGGTTCCAGTGTAAATGAGGCGTAACACCAGAATTGTAGACATGTCAAAAAAGCATAAAAATAAGTTTTCCCAGGAAATACGATGCCATATGGATGTGGTCTTTGTTCTAGTGAAGCTTCTTTCGGTTCCCCAGGCTCTTCTGTATGATAACGTTTCCTAGCAAGACGACTGGGTTATGTCATCTCAGCACTCCCACTGCCTTGGGCTGCCGTGTTTCCACACTAACGACACCACTGGAACCTGCAGATTCAGAACCGGCCGGTTCATGGAGAGTTGATTCATTTGTGCTGACAGCTTGCATACACCTCGTCATACAATAAAGCTCTTGGAACTGAATTGCCAGAAAGGCAACGATCATTGCTTCGGGTGATTTATCGGGGACTTATTCAGCACTCTGAGCCAATGCCAAGAAAATTCCCGCATGTACCTAGACCAGATGTTGTTCTCATCTGAACCACGTTAGATCTGAAATAAAACTACTGAAGCCAGCAGGCGTGTGGTGCTACTATCACCCCTGCTTCAGCTCAGAACTACACTCCTCCCTGTGTCCACTCCATCCCCCAAAAATCAGCAGAACAACCACAGCTGGACAAAGTTCAGCCTCCCTCAGTTCACCCGTTTGCTGCACAAAATGATTTTGGCATATTATAGGAAAAGGTTGACTAATTGTTTTTAATGATGACACCGGCCCTAATTTGAACAGGAAGATGGAGCTTTGTGGCACTCAGGCAGGTACAGCAGGAAAATGCTGACAGAAATGCTTTCTGCCCAAAGCTTCACCTCCCCCTTGCCTTTCCTTCACCTTTTTCAGCGATTTTCCCATCACACCCAGAGCCAGCATCCCCCCGAGCTGTCCCTGCTGAGGCCAGCAGAGGGTGGTGGGCAGCCGCCCTGGGTTCACTCTCCGGACCGCTCTCAGGGGCAGAGCCACACATCTCTCTGAAATGTTATTTAACCCCGCATCCTATTCGAGAGAACGGACAACAGGCTAAGCAGGAAGCTGAAGCTTTACTGAAACCAGGTCTTTGCCCCCAGCTTTTCCATGGCAACGATACGTGCCAGTTTTAAGTATTTTATGCACATATGAGGACTCTATATGAATTTACAATTTTGGAAAGCAAGTATGAGTTACTGCACAGGGCAAACATGCTTTGGCACATCCACCCCCTGCAGAAAAAGCTGTGCAATGTGCCATGCCGAGGTTCATCTCGGTGTGGGTGCTGGAGACCTACAGGAACTCTTGCTACGAGAGGTGAAGGTGCTGCCTGGGCGTAAATCTCCTGCCTCGGCGTAAATCTCCTGCCTCTGGAACCAGACATGACAGAAACACATTGTAAAGGGGAAACTCCAGCACAGAGAGGCTTCAGCCTACGGACAGACTGCAAGAGGAAGGAGAGAGGATTGTCTTCAGCTACCTAACGCAGTCATTGAATCTGTTATGGCATTGTCAGGTCAAGAGAGATAAGGAGCCAACCCCTATTCCGCGTTGGCTCAATGCCTGTTTCCTATCCCAGCACCATCTAAAGGCAGCAGCCTCCTGAAGGCAGCCGTGTATCACCCAGAGCAACTTGGCCAAAACTTCACGAGGAGCAGCCCAGCCAGAGCAGTGCCAGCTCTATCCCTGCCCCTCGGAGACCCTGCCTTTTCCAGGCTGCACATGAAGCGTTACACACACGAGGACACACCACCGACCGTTTCCAGTGCTCGTGCAAAGCCAGCAGCCCACAGCTGATACTCAGGCTGCTTTCTGTTCCTAAACACGGTAACCGCTCTCTGTCAAGGCTGCTCTTACTGCCCTCCCAAGTGACTCGTTCTGATGGGTTCACTCATCTGTAAAGCAGTCATTCTTCACACGGCTGTTTCTCATGGCTTGACCTTCAAAAGCAAAGCCCAGGGTTTTGTGTGATCCTCTAGTAAATATGCTTCTGTAAAGAGAGCGTGTAGCTGAAGCATCTGCAGATCTTTGCTAGGGCAAATTTTTTTCTTTTGATAATTTTTTTTTTGAAAATTTTTTTCTTTTGATAACAGCAACCATGTGCAAAATCAACAACAGCTTTTATGGGTATGAGGCGAGTGTCAGCCCATGCCACTGCCTTTAGAAACAAAGATGAAGTCACCACCCAGCTCTGTTATTACTAGTGGTGAGGGGTGAGGTGTGGATTTACCAGAGGGAGGACGGGAACTACAGGGGCCACAGCTCCCAGGAGCACTGCCTGGGTGGCACTCACACCCCTCAGCCACGCTTGCAGCTGCTCAGAAGCACAAACCTGCCTCCTGGGGCCAGCTCTCCCTGCAGAGGCATTGCCTACACTTCCCAAGGCCAGGCTCCGGGGACTGGGAACCAAACCCCGGCACCAATCAGTGACACCCTTTTCCCAGGGAAAGGACAGAACAAAGAGCATAATGCATGTAAAGAGGATGTGCTGATTCCTTCACTATGTCCTACGTCTGTGTTGCCCCTGGGACCACATTCCTACTCTTGGGAAATAACTAAATAATCACTCCACACGGCTTGCTCGCTTCCTTACTCTGACACTGTGAGCTCCATCCAGCCCGTTAGCCCAGAGAGAACTCAACAGAGCTCGCATTCTTCCCAGCGATCTGCTCTCCGCTTGCTTTGTGACTCCCTTGAGAGATCAGTGCCTGACTTCACCGGGTCAGGATATCAAACCAGGCTTTCTACCTTGCTTTGCCTTTCTCTGCCTTGGTTATCATCTGTGAAAAAGAGGATGATGAGTGCTTCCTGTACCTCTCCCTCCCTCCCCTGCATTCCGAAAGAGAGGGTGAATTTCCTTTAGTAATGTTGATAGGGCCGTGGAGACTTGCAGATAAAAAGACTCAATGTGGAGCAGAATACAATGTTCTACCTTGCAGAACATTTATGCTTTACTATTTCTTTTCAAAGCACCTACTGACATTGCTAGGCAACTGGGACACTGTCCAAATTAAACAGTAATAATAATGAAACAAACAAACAAACCCTGCGGCTTATAGTCTACAAAACGCAGCTGAGGGCTGTCAGGGTAACACACAATGGATAGAGTGAACTCCTGAAGCTGGAAGAAAGAGAAGGCTAAAATGGCCAGTTGTCCCAAAAAATAACCTCAGAGATACATCCGGGGGGACACAACCACTCAGAGGACACCAGAGACATGGTAAAATCTGGGAGCTCCTGAGGAGCAGCAAGATCAACTCGTTGGACTGTCAAGGGACCTCGAAGAATGGCAGCGCAAGGGATGGTCACTTGTGCAGGGAATAACGCAGGGTTGTATCTATACAGAAATCTTATTTTCTTCATCTGCAAAGTACAAAGGGTGGAAAAACTGAGGCACAGACAACAGACCTACCTAAAATTGATATTTGGTTCTCCAGAACCCTGTTCTCTGTTCTCCAGAACTAGAGTTCATATTCTGTTCTCCAGAAACTGAATTTTGTTGGTGATATTTAACACAGCCCTAGAAAAGCAACTGCAAGCGTACACGATATACCCTGATCTGCTTACTCCTGATCACCTAGCGGCTTTCTGGCAGAGAGGAGACAGTCCCGTGCAGGTACGCCTGGCCGTGCAGCGTGTGCTATCAAGCCATCAGGTTTGCTCAAGCAAGCAGGGTATCACATGCTCCAGAGAAAGCCTTTGGCTGGGCACATCCGTGCTCACAGCTAACCGGGACCGGAGAGCCTCCGGGGCTCTCAATGGTTGATGCAGGGACAACACCTCGGGATCGGCATTTCGGAAACATCTCATGCCCTTGAGAACAACTTAAGTGTCCATGAATACCTTCTTAGAGCTTACAGGAGCACGTGCAGTGGAAAACAATGAGAGAGGAAACGTGCAGAGGATGAAACAGTGTGATCCCATTTTATGGTTTGATACCATTTGATCAATTGCAGCTCAAGAAAACCTTGTTAGAGCACAGTGTGTACCTGAGACAGCTGTGCTCCTTCTCCTACCAGATTAACAAGCGCTGTCACCAAGTTACAGCTAGCTACCACTTTTAAACCATGATATATAACAGAGGGATGATGTCTAATGCAGAAGCCTGATGCTACTAGTCAAGCCCAATTTAGAAACAAAACTTCAACAGGTGTTAACTGGTGAAACTGGTTGTTCAGTGACTTCATACACTTTCCTACACAGTGTTTTAAACTTCTACTTTCCTAGCTTCAACAAGAAAAGAAGATGTCGAGACCCTCGCGTCAGATGCCAGTGCCCGTGTTCAGAGCAGTCACTAGGTTTGCAGCATCACACAGACGTTCTCACCGCAGGCAGCCCTGTTTAGGGGTGCAGAAGGGGCAAAGTGACAAGGACACAGCTGCCAGTGTAAGAATACGGCACTTCTCTCAATACAAGCCTTATCTTTTCCTCTGTANACAGCATCACACGCATGTTCTCATCACAGGCAGCTCTATTGAGCAGTGCAGAAGGGGCAAGGTGACAAGGACACAGCAGAATAAGGCACTTCTCTCAATACAAGCCTTATCTTTTCCTCTGTACGCTTAACTTTTAAATGGAGAACTCGGTGACTAGCAAAAGGGAAGTGACTCATGGCTTACCACCCCTCGCTGTGATCTGCAGGGGCGGTGACACACCCTGTCCCCCCAGCTAGGGGCTGCGGGCTGCCCTGCTCCGGGTGTTCTCCCGCGCTGGCAGGCTCGGCCCCAGCAGCCCTGTGCTCAGCTCCCGGCAGGCTACAGCCAGGAAGGAAAGCAGAGCCTTTGTAGCAGCACACCCGTGCCCTACATTTGCAGGGAAGTAAGGATTTCTCTGGCACCGACCTTCTCTGCCAAGCAGCTGAATTACAAGTAATGAGCTTTCCTGCTGCCAGTGAGAAGCTGGCACAGTTTCCTCCATGCACAGTTGCATAAAGCCCCTTTCCCCACGTGGCATTATCAGCAGAGATGTTGTACCTCCCGGGCTTGCCGGGGACTGGGAGGGATGCTTTGTTCCAGGAAGTCTTTAATGCAGCTGGTGCTGTTCGAGCATCACCACTTAACCACAGTGCTGAATTCTTGTCACCGATTCCCTGCGCTTTCAGAAAGTCACAGAAAAGTGTGTGAACACATCTAAAAGACACCAAACAGCTCACCAGTGGCTACACAAGTTTCTCACACTATCAAGCCCCAAGTACAGTTTTTCCCCTCCCAGTCCCACCCACACTGCTCTGTAAAGCAGAGGGCAGGTAACACTGGCTGCAAATGAGCATCTCCTGCTGTTCAGCTGCTGGCTGACTTCAAGGAGTTAAATAACCCAGGTCTCTGCCTTTCTGGATTTCCACATGCACTGCCAAGCCAGCACTACAGCTTGAATTTAAATAGCCTATGCATTTAAATTTTGTCATTACAGTTAGCAGAGGAGGCCCAGGGCTTCAGCTACCTGCTAAGAATAAGGCAGGCTGAAGTGATTAGGAACCTTTTACTTTCATTAGTAGCATCGCTTGAAGGAAGGGACGAGGGATATAATTAACTTCATGTGTTGCGCTGTTCTTGCATTTCAGACACTTGCTGTCCTGGAGATTTACACTTTCCTCCAGCCTATCTGCACGCTGGCACGCATGGCTGTTTATTTAAGGAAGGGTGTTGTTGGTGACACTTCTTGCTAAAAGGAGCAAAAACCCAGTTCTCGTATTTCTCTCTCATCTATGACAGTTCTCATTCACAGAAAATAAAGTTTTGGGAATGAATTACAACCGTACATACAGCAGACTGAGTATTCAGTGTGCACTACTACCTAGAATACGCTCAGCATTTTGCTCGTACACAATGAGACAGAATCATCTCTCCCGGGACTCAGAAAAATTGCAACGGATTTCAAATTCCTCCCCGTGGTAAGCACAAAGTAAATAAGTACTGGGAGGCTGCCAGGCGAGCTACACCGAGGTTAATGAATAAACAACTGCCTGCGGTCCTGACTTGCCCACGACACTTAAAATATGTATCTTCAACTACATCTTAGGGAGACCTCCTCTTCTATAAATAATCATTCCAGAAGATAAAGGCATTAAATCTCTCTTCCTTTGACAAAACGGAGATTATCAACATTCATACAGAAAGACAGCTATTAGGCAAACAGGCTTTTCATAGAGGACTTGCTTTTTATAGAAAAATGTTGATTTTACCGGGAAAAACAGAACACCGAATAACAAGGAGAAAATTCCAAATACAGCAAGGGACATTCTGGAAACGTTCGCTCAGTCACACCTTGTTGTCCCCGTTTCTTCTCTACACAAGGTGCTCTCAAAGCATACATTTCCAGAAAACAACAAAGTGAGCTCAGGAAAGGGAGAATGTTGTGAATTAGGAGAGCTGCTGGCATACCAAGGTCACTTGGGAAAATGGGATGTAATTGGTTGTTTACGGATGCATTTTTTGAAATATTACCCCAGGGAATAAAATAATCAGTTTAAGCACAATAGCCTGGATTTCCAAGAGCATCTTGGGTGATTTTGAACGTCCAACGTGAGAGACAGCGAAGGGAAGTCACCTTGCAGGGTACTTTGTGGGAATCTCTGCCATGGAAAGGGTCTCAGAGCGCCTAGGAGTCATTTGTCACTTGTGAAAATCTAGGTCATCTACTCCCCTCCTCCTGCTCTGCTTTTTCCATGCCAAATATAGAAAGAATTTTCTGGCTTCAGACTGAATAAAGTTGTTAATTACAGTCTTTCCTAAAAACCTGCAATTGAAATTCACTTGGGGAGTTTCTGAAAGCTGTGGAAAGCTTTTCTTTTTATAATATTCTTTTGACATGTCTTAGAGGAAAAAGGAAGAAAGCTCATTTGCTTTTAATTTCTCAGTTTTGAGGATAATATTTAACAGAAGTAAATCCCTTTAAGGGCTCAGCTATGCTCTTTGAAGCTAGTGGGAAAAAATCCCATTGAGTTTCATGGCAGGAGAACTAGCTGCTTTAAAAAATGGAGTTAAACAATCTGCTGGATGTTGTGTGATACCGAATTAGTGTGTGCCATCGTGAACTGCCAATGGGTGGAAAGGGTAGGATTCCTCCACATACTAGGCACAGTATAAAAACCACCAGATTATTTCAGAGTATATCACATCAAATTAGCTTCCTGGAAAAATTTCTGGAGCAATTCCATTGTCAAGTTCCGGGTGCTATAAAAGCCTGTCCGTGTGGGTATCACTACCAGCATACCTGCCTCACAGGGGTGCCAAGGGCTGTAACAAATGGGTTAACGTGCTTTGTGGATTAAAAGTGCTGCTGGACTATTATCAACTTTATTCCTAATGACTGAGATAGTAAAAGAATGGGATGGCTAATAACAGAGCTTAATTCCTTGTATCAATGCTTTTTGTCTTCGGAGTGCTCTGAGGCAAATGCTTGCGTCACAGAGTCACAAAGCTCCTGTTCCTTTCAACTGTGTGAGCAGATCCGGCTCTGCACAAGGGCTAAAGAACCTTTTTTTAACAGACAAATCCTGTTCCCAGGCTCCTCTAAAACACAGACAATCCTGCCTGCAGGATGCCCTCCACCTGTCCCTGGTAGGTGGCTGGAAGCGCTGGACTCTTCTTGCTGTCTGGCCAAGGGCAGGTGAGGTTCCCGCCCGGGGATTTTAACGCTGAGGGTAGAACCCATGTATTTACAGCAGGGTCCAAAAGATCGGGATAGAAACTGCTCCAGCCATCCCAGTCCTCTCTCTGTGGATGGAGAAGGATGGGAAGTTCTTCCAGGCAATGCATTCTTAGATGCCTGTTGTAGAGCAAGAAGAAATGCCTTCCAGAGTCCAGAGGAAACCAGAAGAATTAATTTGATTAGACATCTAATGTTATGTGCCTATAGGTAAGGGGGATGGTTCCAGGCTTACATCACTTGATCCCTATCAACAGGATATGCAAAGGCTCTCTTACCAAGGGACTGATAAGCACAAGAGATGCACATTTCCTTCAGCTCTGGGAAGCCAGCAATGCAGAGAGATTAACGGCGATGAGTGAACTCCTGCAGTTCTCTGTGGAGGGTTCAGATGGACGCTGGGTTTCAGCTCTGATCTGGGAAGGAAAGTCTGAGCAGGAATTTGGGCAAGGGCACACGGGTCTAATATAGCACAGACCAAATAAACCAAACTGCAAAGAGTTCTGCAGAATGAAAGGGATCGAGAGGCACCTGGTTCTTTCCAAAACCACACTGTCCATGCAAAGAAAAGGCCTGATCCTCACAAGCAGACAAGACACCTCTGTTGGGCTTGTACTGGTGTGTTGGGGCAAGCGTCAGATGTTGGTGACAGTAACATCAGCTGTTCCAGGTAATATTTCACTGTTTTCCCTAACTTTGGCAGCTCGACACTTCTGCTGTGTTTTTATCCATCCAGCAGCCATTCCTGCCTTTCACGCACAATGTATGAACCGAGGCACGATGTTAATGAGCCATTGCATATAGATGAGCTGGCAACCAATCTCAGCTGACACGGCCACACATAAAAGCCAAAGAGGGCCTTGGGCTCTCTTCCTTTGATACAGAAGCTGTTGGACCAAAGTACTGGGGAAATTGCATGGTCTAGGGGACACGAAGCCGGGCAGCTTTTCCTTCCATCTCCCTCTGCAGTCCCCTTTACTGCGTAAGACACAAGGTAAGAGGCTCAGCGCCATCCTGTTTTCTCGATAGCTGATGAAAAATCCAAGATATTTCCAGATACGCTGTCCCTTCTGCTTCCTTGCACTAAATTGCCAC
Organism: Syrrhaptes paradoxus; assembly: GCA_013400615.1. Taxonomy (NCBI): domain Eukaryota; kingdom Metazoa; phylum Chordata; class Aves; order Pterocliformes; family Pteroclidae; genus Syrrhaptes; species Syrrhaptes paradoxus. The sequence continues at coordinate 62,195 of VZTO01002252.1, forward strand.
CTAATGACTACAGCAAGGGAACTGGAGTGTCCTTTGTTTGCAGTACAGGATGGTTGGATTCTACTCTGCTCTCCCTGGTTTACCTTTCCTTGGCCAACCCTCTTGATAGCTCTCTGCTTTGGTTTCTGCTCCCATGAAACAGGCTATTGAGGCTTTGGAGAACGTTATCAAAGGACATTTCTGCACATGCTGTAGTCACTCAGACCCAGAGGCAGAGGATGGCAGTTCAGGCATCACTCTGGGAGTGCTGGGTGGTGTTTCTGACAGTGGCACGGAGCTGGAAGGGCCTCACAGTACGGCTGTGCAAGCAAACTGGGCTGGGATAAGCTGAGACAGGTTCACAGCATATTACCTGTCGTGTGGTAGCTGCCAGCTCTTGTTTTATCCCTGTGTTAGTACCAGCCAGCCTGTCTTCACCTCCCTTACCCAAAGCGTGTGTACCCAGGCAGTTAACGATTTTCACAGCTCTACCTTCCGTTCAGCGCGTTTGTCGCACAGCAATAACCTGTACGTAGGAAGTTCCCTGCACTCAGATGCTCAGAGGCTACAGTCAAGAGTTTCTCAAAACTACTGTTAAAAGAAGTAACCACCCTTATATTATCTTCTATTTTGGGCGTGACAACATGCAGTGGATGGTTCACTTCCTTAATCTCAGTCACATTGCTTTTCTCAACCCGTATAAACAGCAGCAGGGAAAAAGGAAAATCTGCATACGTGTTAGTAATAAATTTAAAAATCAGGGCATACGACTTCAGGGCTGACTTGTCAGAAAATGGTAATTAAAAGTGTTCCAGCTGACAGTGAATGAACTTAATGAATTATTAGTAATGTTCTCTGAGAGCATTTGATGGAAGACACCATAAGAGTTCTTACTTAAACCCATTTTCTGCATGATGCAACTTCACTGCACAAGAGGAGGAAAATCTCCATTTTGGAATCAAATTATGAAAACAACAAAGTAATGGTTTGAATTATCAGGCAGTAACAGGTGCCCCTTCTGTACTGATTGCCTGTTTCCTTCACCCTTTTCTTAAATTCTGTTAAAAAGCCCAGGTTGAAGAGAGAGCAAGCAGCTGGGGGGGAGCGTGTGAGGGCTCAGACACAGCCCTGTTTAATAGGAGCAATGTGTGGCGTGGGGAAGGATGAGGGCAAAGGGCTCTAAGTCTTAATCATGGATTTGTATTCGGGTGGGAAGGAGACGGGGGGCTGGGAGGTGGTGAGACAGGTAGTGGAAAGAGGCTCTCATGCCTCATTTTTTTTCTGCTGAGTTTCTTGCTGGTTTCCAGCTCCATCCAGATTGTTTGTCCTTCACTGTTTCAGGAGAAATGTAAGAGAGCAGCCCTGGGAATTCACCTTTCTTGGCAGACCTTCTGTGGACCCACCCCTATAGCTGGTAAGCAGTGAGATTCTGGGGTAACCGGGTGGTTCTTGAAGGAGGGTGGTCATGGTGAAAGTCCAGAGCATCCTGCACCTGAAAGCTACCCTGCCCTTTCAGCTGTCATCAGCAGCTCACCTTAACACCCTGTAACAACAGCGCATCCTCAAGTCTCTCAAACAGAGTGGGAACGAGGAGGGTTTGGCACAGGAGTGTAGCTTTACCTTCCGAGTGAAGTGCTCCAGAACTGCACTTGTCTGCTCCCTCAGCAGCACTGCAGTCCAGCCTGCACACTGGAGAAGGAGCTTTGCAGTTAAGATTTGGAGTTTTTTGTTAGCCCACCCTATCTTCACGAGTCTTTCCTACAGAACAGGTAACCTGGACCACACTCAGGCGGTGGGTGGCTGATGCGTTGGCACATTCCATCCTGAGTGCTCACAGAGGTAAGATGGTTTTATTCCTTTCTTGATTTCATAACGCAGGGTTCTGACATGTGAACATGCTTTCTCTGCAGTATTCCATGAAAAATGCAAAATAATTTAAGTTGGCTTATACTTTAATCAAGGCTCTCAACGACATTCTGTGCTGTAGGGAGAAATGTGCACAGATCAACCGTGGAACAGGCAGCAAACAGCAAGATGTTGTTTGGAGCCCCAGGGATTTCTGTCCCAAAGAGGAAAACAAGCACTTACACAAGTGCCACTTGCACCATAGATACAGCTGCTGTGATCTGAGAGGCCACCCTGTCCGTGTTTGCTGATATCAAGAGATAAGGCAGTTAATCTCACTTTATTCATCTAAAATTTGGAGGTTATAGCTAATCTTGTCACCTTGATTGCTCACACAACCTGGTGTAGGCAGGTGAGATGAGATGTCTGAGATGTCCTCAGATACACTAACTCCAGTGTCTCTGAAATCACCTGCCTGGTCTCTTCCAACATTTTGAGGGGTAGAGTGAAGTGACAGTAAATCCTTCAGGGGGTTTACACCGCTTCTCTAGGGCTCTGGAAATCTCAAATCACATCCCGAGGTCTGCTACATAATTGAATTCTGCATGAACTAGAGCAGCCGATACAAGATTTTTAAAAGCTTTTTAATATCGGAGGTACTTTGTGGAGTAATTCAGTCCCAGGTTTAAATCAGGCACCTCACAGAAGCAGAAACCTCTCTCAAGATGGGAGTCTTGGTACCCAGAGCTGCTTGTGTAGCTGAAGACACAGGTAATTCTGAGAGGAGTAATTGGATGGAAGCAATTCACCTTGAGACACCCGTTTCTGACAACTGAGAGGAACTCAGACACCTGGGCTACTGACGTGGCACTTCAGCACGTTCCCCCAGGTTGGTGGAATGAATTGGTGCCATAGAAAAGAATTCCAGCAAGACTTACACTCCTAAAAGAATGGGAAAGGTGCAAGATGCCTGTGCAGGCTCAACTCTGTTTTCCACTGGAAATGAGCCAGAGACTATTTGTAAAGGGTATCTAAGAACACAACATCCTTCTCACTTTTCTGGTTTTGTCTGGAACATAAGGACCTCCTGCAGGAAATGCATTCCATGCTAATATTACGATATTATGCACGCAGCAGCTTTTCTTCTTCTTAGATAATGAACAAGTTTCTGCCAGCATAGCAATTGGGCAGCTCTCCTGTCTATCCTCCCAAAATCTGAGCTCCATTAACATCCTGACAACAGTAAGCTGGTGCTGTGTTGCCCATCCACAGCAGCACACTCACGAGATCTCAAAGCTTTTTGTGATCACCGAGTTTATCCATACATCACCCTGCTTTCACTTCCATCTTATGAGTGGATGGGGAAACAGACACAAGGGAGAACACTTGTCCCATAGTACATGCATTAAAAAAAAGCAAAAAGGCAGGAACTGAGCCCAGATATTTGCACTCTGGGGAATGCTTAACCACTCAGCTATGCTTCCTAGGTCCTGCAGCCCCAAACCTTCTTATTAGGGCAGATTAGTTTAGGGGTTGGGACACAATCTGCTCACTAAGTTTACTCTTTGCTGCAAAATAGCGAGAAATAGAATGTGCTGAGTACTGGTCTCTGACCTTGGTAATAAGTTGATTTAATTGGATTTGATTTTTCAGATGTAACATCTCAAGTCAGCCATAAACTCTGGAATTAGCATATCACATCTCAGCGCAGGAGAGATTTTGAAGTAGCAGAAGGAGATGAAGTCCATGCCCAATGAATTTCAAATTACACTGAGGATGAACTCAGCCATATGCATGTCAAGCTAAAATTGTGCAGGCGCTGAGTGCATCAAGCAGCAAAGTTATTAATGGCTTACATTAGCTATTAAGAATGCAAAGTAGCTATTTTGCACCCAGTTTGTTCATACGTCTCTTCACATCAGTGGCCCATGTGATGGGTCAATAATTCACTCGGTGCACACTCAAAGCCAAGAATGACTTGCAAGTCAATTACACTTATATAAATAATTAGGGACACAAAAGTAACTGAAGGATTGAATAAAAAAGCTCTGCTGGTGAAATACTGCATACACCAGCGATAGCAGACTGTTCCTGGCTTTACATCTGCAGCTGGTGTTCCCCAGGACCTTGAAAGGGCACTGTGCATGTCCCTGAAAGCAGAAATTACCCCTAAAAGGGGCAATTTTGAGTTTGAGTATTTCAGGGAATGTTCAGGTACTCCTGTAACTAAGAGCTATTTGCTTTCTGCAGGAGATGTGGGAAAAGTAGGACATTAGGCAAATAGCTGCCTACTGAGATTTGATCCTGAAGATTTGCTCCTGAAACGTGTTCAGCTTTCATGGCATTCAGCTGTGATAAATCCCAGGAACACTTTAACTAACCTACCAGGCACAAGCAGACCCTAATTCAGACAGACAAAATTTGCTTCATCAGACCTTGTAAGAGCACCAAATGCCTTTAATACCTCTGGCTTCAGCTGNCTAAGAGCACCAAATATCGGAGGTACTTTAATACCTCTGGCTTCAGCTGGAAATCGCTGGAATCGGGCTTTTTTCACATCCCAGGTCTTGGAACCACAAACTGACTCTAGAAGCCGTGGCAGGGGCTGCAGGCTCTGCTACACGTCCCTGCAAAAGGCACTGGGATGCCGGCTGTTACCCACACCACAATGCAGCAGCCAAGGAGAGCGGAGGGAAGGAAACTATTGAGACTGTAATGGGACAAGATGTATGAGACAGCTTGGCTGAACACCACAGAAATCAAGCTTCAGGAACCAGAGGTAGGAGAAAATCTGTCAATCAGAGTCTGCAGTGCTGCCAGCAGTTGTGATCAGACACTAAAGGATGCAATCTCCCAACTACCAGTGTCCGACATTCTTATTGTTGAGCCTCGGGTGATTAAACACGGCATCAGCCAGCAACCTCGCAGCTGCTGTACGACAGACCTGCAGGCCCAGGGAGCAGAAAAAGGAGCACAGAAGGTCTACAGGCAGCAGATTCTGTGAAACCTTCTGACAGAGAAACTAACCAATGCTGATGAAGGAAATGCTCTGTTCTTATTCCTAAAACAAACTGTGATCCTCAGTACAGACATTCAGGAAAAAAGGACAACACAACTGCAAAGCAATAGCAAATCAAAGCAACTAGCAGAGAACCAGCAAATAGAACATTAGCAAAAGAACCAAGAGTAGAAAAGATTTCTATAACCTATACATGTGGGATAAACTAATGAGAGTAGTAGTTATGAAAGGAAGGGGGATGAGAAGTGCTAAGTCACAAGCAGTACAGACCTTACCCTGCGATGTCCCATGCCTTCAATCTCTGCCAACTGGGACATGCACAGATGGAAAACTACTTTACAGACAGCTCAGTGATAGAAACTATCCTAGGAGAGAGCTACACACACCTTCATCCCGAGGGGAAGCCTTCCTCACTTTGTTCTCTCTTTACCTTAAGAGGGCAATAAAGTATGAAAGAACTGCCTTCTATATGGAAAAAGAAATAGCAATGTTTTCTATTTACAACATACCATCGCTCCTGAAAGGTCTCGGAATATTTTATAAGTGACATCTCTGTTCAGGGATCGTTTCAGTTACTACTGAAGTAACATGCTGCTCTAACAGGGCAGTTCAAAAGCTGCTTTGTAATAAAATAATACTCTACATCGTGAAAAACCATTATCAACATTAAAATAGCCTCACAGTCGCATGTAAATAGTGGAATTATTCCCATTTCCATCGCAGATAGGGAAGAGGAGTTGGAAAGCAACGGAAACAGGCTGAGATCACAGAGTCAGGGCTGCAGCTCAACATCTGCCTTTTCCAGACCGATGAGTCTGTCTCCTGTTCACATCCTGAACCACTTCAGGTGAAGCTGCAGGCTGCTGCAGAGCACAGCTACCATCTATCATATCATCTGGTACATCTCCAATTCTTTTCTCTTACAATCCTACCCGAGAAACACTCAGGGCTGGGGTTCCCAGTGGGAACCTGGCAAAGCAGGGATTCAGATCTTATTGAGACCGATGCGATAGTCCTATCCACACTGCTGTGGTTGGCTTATTGGCAACAAACCAGCACAGCACAGCGGGTTTTTGCCAGTTTAGAAGTCAAAGTCACCTTGATAACCAACAAAAGACTGGGAAATTACAGCCTTGCTGAAGGTAAGGACTGCAGTGGGACAACACTATGTGAAAATGTTCCCAAAGTGCTGACTAGGATAACCCCTCACTGCACTGCTCACCCTGGTGCTACAAGCAGGTGAAAACTGCAGCAGAGCAATGCTCCTGCACCATGCAATTCATGCCACAAGCTACAAGCAACTGGTCAGAGCACCAACAAGCTGTATACAGCCCATATCATAAAACCCCAGTGGCAGAATTCAAAAGAACTCTTCCAGCTGCGCTCTCATCCAGGTTAGGTGCTCAGCTGCCTTTCCCTCATCTTCCTCAGAATCACACAGGGGGAGTACCATGGACCTGACAAGTAGTAAATCAAACCCTGTCTCAAGGCTGACACAGCAGCTAGCAAGGCTGTTATAGTCTGTTTCGGGTATTCTCTTACTGCGTCCCTCCTCTGGAGGTGGAACTGGCCATTCCCTGTGCTGTGAACTGCTGGGAGAAGATATCACAGCAACGTTTGCTTTCGTGCTTTTGTTCCTCTAGCACTGCACAGAGAGAGCAACTGCATGCTTTTCTTGTGCGCTGAGTAAGCAAGAACCTTCTTCCAACCACACTGAACCATGCTGCAACAGTGCTCAGTGTTCTCCGCCAGCAACCTTCCCCATGCCCAGAGCCGGGTCCTTTTGGGGGGGGTATGAAGCCACCATCAGTTTAAATGCACCGACACTTTGGAAAGAGAGTGTTCGTGAACGGAAGCTTTGATACAACAAAGTAATGCTGAGAACTGAGATACCTTGAGATCAGATGGCGCAGCAGGGTCGGGACTGCCAGTGTTCCCAGGTGGCTTTGCCTTGGGGAATGGCTCTCGTCGAGCTGCGTGGCTGATGCCCGAGTCAGCTGCCTCTCAGCCTTAGGGCTCCTGCAGAAGCCCCTTCGCCACACTGCGCTGGTGACTGCGACTTGACATTGCCAACCTGTAGGGGAAAAAAAAAAGTGAGTTAATGATTCAACCCCTTAAATACTTCAGCAAAGAACAAAATGAGAGAATGTGCAGAACTGGCTCACATGACCCTGGCCATTTTCCCTGGGACTTTTACGGTCGGTGTTTATGCAGTATTGCCTCCCCAGCCCACATCTCACTGCAGCGGAGTTCTTTGGTTACAGACAGCTGCTGCTCTCATACAGGTGAGAGCTTCGTACACTCTGCCCTTCTCGCACATTTAGAGTGCAATGCCTTCTTCTGGCAATAGAAAGTAACCAGACAAATCCTGCCTTTCCCCTTTAGAAAGCTTCAGCAAAAAGCAAAATTATTTTCAAGACTTCTCAGTAAATCAAAATTAATTATCCTAAAGTAGAATACAAAACTAGTATAACAGCAGTTAAATCCCTGTTGTTTTTTTTTTTTCCTCTTGGAGCCACAACACATCACACACAAGTCCACTGCAATGAGAATCATTTTGGGGCTTTTTTGACCAAAGATATAATTTTCTTGAGAAATAATTTCTCCCCATGAGCCACTTTCTATTGAAAATTTAATATATTCAGTGAAAACCAAATTGTCTGAAAATAGAAATAGTTCTGTTGGGAAATCCTGCTGTACAGTGAAGGCAGCTTAGCTCCCAGCTCCCTGTTCTCCAGAGGCAAGATACCCAGCGTGAACACGTATCCCCTGATGCACCCTGAAGGTGAATGGCTCATCTGCTGCATGGGAATTCTGTCACAGCAGAAGGTGCTATGGGAGATACAGTCCATCCCTGGAATTAGTTTTTGTGTGTTTACTGCAAATCTGAGATGAAATATAACTGTATTTAGAGTGGAATACAAATTGATGCACAACCCACAGGTCGGCAGGTACCGCGTTGCCTCCGCAGGAGAGGGGGCAAGGCAGGGGACAAGATCCATTTTTGTACCATTAGAAAGTCCATTTGAGTTGGCAAAATTACAGTCACTTGGACCAGAGGTGTGACAAGACTCCCAGACTAGCACGCTGAGACAGATGGAAGGATATTTCCCACACGGAACTGGCACTTCAGTCAGCACTTGGGAGGCATAGCCCCTGCGTTCAGTGCTCGGATTTGCTATCAGGAATAAATATTTAATGACAACATCGCCAGGTCCAAGAAGAAAGCTTGCCTCTGTCAGCTTGCCTGTACCAGCAGGTCTGGTCCCTTTGCTAATGTGTCCATCAGAAAGTGGGCATGGAGGGTGGCATAAATCAGATTCCTTTCAGACATAGCCCTGGGGCTAACTGGCTGCTTTAGGCGAGCTCATATTCTTGCTATGCTTATCATTTATTCAATAGAGGGGGCTAGCTCTCTTTGGCAGCCCTTGGTTCAATATGACTTTGATATAAGCAGTAAGACAGGATGCTGCAGCTGTCACCCCATCACAACAGGCACGTTCCTGCTCTACCCAGGGCACTAGTGAAGGGCACATGAGCTATACTCTCCTAAGGTCTCAGTAGCAAAGCAGCCAGCAGATAATACACCATGAGACTGAGTGTTATAGTTTGCTTTTCTAATAAAAAAGGATTTTATAAGGCATTAGGAACTGGATATTTCACATACTTTGTTCAGAGAAAGTTCAACAAAAGAAAACACAGGAAAGACTGAAAGAAGATCTGAGTTTTGAAAAGATCTGAACAGGACTGAAAAAAATAATCCTTTAACTGTGTATCCCCCTTTCTTTTACCTAAGCTTCTTAGAACTTCATCTGAATCTCTAACAAAGATGTATTTCTAACAAAAGCTGCGGGTTCAGTGGGCTGCTTTTCATTTATGCTGTCTGGCCCTAATGATTCGGTTCTGCCAACTTTGCTGGTACATCCATTGCAGCGAGGGGAGAAATACCTGTGAAGCCATGGATGTCAGAACTTCGGTGAAATAGCAGGTGACAGGGCTTGGTTCTTGTCAGGCCCTCATCAAATGTTAAGCACCTTCCCCTTCCTCCCTGGCTGATCCCCTCAAGCGCTGCGCGTGGCTGAGATTAAAGCCCTTTCCCTGGATCACCGAGCTCCGCACACAGCCTTGCGCAAAGGACTTACCCAAAGAACAATTAAAGCTCCTGGTCATTATCCCCCACAGCCAGAATTTTTCAAAACAAACCAACTGAAAGCAAGTAAGAGCAAAGAGAAGCTCAGTCACATTTGTGGGTGAGCAGCGGAACCGCAGCGGGCAGGGAGCAGTCGGAGCTGCGGTGATCGGTGATCGTTACCCACTTGCAGGAATGCAGAGGAAGGAGGAGGTAAAAGGCATCCGTCAGCATCTAGCCTTCTGGGCTTTTATCAAATGTTCTGGGTGGAGGGAGAGATCAGTTAGGAAAGATCAGGAATTTGAGAATGAAAATGTAATTTTTGCTTACTCTGGTGATCACCGTGAAACACGAGACTGGAAGTGGAGGCTCCTTGTTTTCCCAGCTAACCTTGCCACACCATCTTTATTCATTGAGTACTTTTATCGGCGAGTGACCCGTTATTTAGGAATACAGGCAACGTGCCTTCTAGAAATATATTATGGTGGGGACAGCAGCAACTTTGCTGACTCCTGCAACACGGAATTTCACACGCAAGACACAGCAACACCGTGTTCATGTGGGCCCAACAGGAAACACATCCTGGTAAATATCAGCTAAGAGTAGCTGGGTTACCTTCACCGATTTCAACGGAAAGGACTTGAAGTGCTGTATTGTATAACTGGCTTTATATAATCTCCTCTAGACAGTCTGTGATACACTCGCCGCTTGCTTGTACAGGAGGGAATTGTTCTCCTGCTGAAGCACATCAACACACTGCACTTGTGTGTGGGAGCAGAGAGATTTGTTGAAGGGAGGATTCCTTTGCCCTCCTGCCTGAAGAAGGGTGTAATTCTTCTCCCTCTTTGATCTACTTGGGGGTAGCTTAAGCAGGGCTTGTAAAACAGCCTCTGAAGAGGGCATGTAAGATTTAAAGAGGCAGGAAAAGAATGGTTAGGTTGGGGATCTGTTTTCAGGGTTCCAGTCTGATGACCACGCCGATTAGCTTGCTCTCATCTCTTCTGTGATTGTTATCTGCTGAACTGGATGCCCAGATCCTTGGTCAAATTTACAGAGGTTTCAGTGAGAGCTGAATCAGATCTACTAGAATTGCGGCAGCAATTTAGCACAACTCCCAGCACGAGAAAATGGGTAGGTTAGAAACCTGAATTTTTCTTCAGCTTTCTCCCCTTCACATCTATTGAGTCGGATGAGGAGCACATCTGCTGCAGCTCACCTGTGCCAAAGGTCCACACACAGCTTACGACAGACAGCACCCCGACATTTCACACCCGGTTCTGGTGATGACAGTCATTGCTGCCCAAAAGGGCAAATGAATGCCAGTGACAGACCAAACTGAGTGCTTTTGCACAACAGGGATGTTAAAAATACTGGAAATCTTCTTTGAACAGGGTGCTGCACAGGACTATTTTATTTTCGCTCATAATATGCGTTGACATGAACATATTCAAAGTGCGGCAGGAAAATAAAACTGGAGGATTGTTCAGAAAATGACCTCACTCCCTGCTTCCTTGGATACTTGCTTAAAGTTTAACCTTTGTCAGCTACATTTGTACCCGATAAATTCACCAGCAAAAGTTTAAAACAGTGAAAAGCTACATTACAAAAGTCACCTTCATTTTTTTTATCCCAACTTTAACAAGCAGAGGAGAAGGGTGATTTCAGAGTGCTCTAAGTTAATCTACATGCCTACAGAGTAAAGACTTGGCCGAACAGCAGTCCTGTCCCTCGCAAACAAGTGTGGTGACGAGACAAGAGGACCCTCAGAGGGGGCAGACGCTTCCTTCGCTGTCGGTGAGGAGTCAGCTGGCAATTATCTAACGTTTCCTGACAGGTTAAATGAGACAAATTTCACCCTAAATAACTCACATCCGTTTATCTGCTCCGCTCCACGCCTATGGATTATCCCCATTTTGGATACATGAAATTAGGGTTTAGGGGAGCTAAGCAACTCTTGCCACAGATATTTAAGCACATTATCACCCCCTGAAACCAAGTGACATTTGGGCAGCCCGTCTGACAGCAGTTTGAGCCCAAGCGCTGTGCTCCTAGCAGGCTGGGTGGGACAGTGGATGATGCAGGGTTTCAGGTAGCATCTTGAGCTTGCAGCTAAAAACATCATTCCTAAGGGTTGTTTGAGTGTCACCTTTTATTGGGAAGGGTAATGCAGCAGAGATGTGATTACATTCCCAGTTAAACTCGGCTACGTGAAAAGAATATTGTTCAGCAAAGGCTAAATGAACAGGCACACAAGGGTACACTTTCAGGGTGGGTTAGCACCGTGCATTGATCAAACTCACCCTCTCTAGCAAGGAAACACATTTTATGCTTCAAGGGTGATCAGCTCCGAAATCTACAGAGGATCCACCTCTCCCCACATCCAAACAACTCCAAGACTGGGAATTTTCCAAATGTAAGTTGATCCAAATTCCAGTCTGAACATATCTGTAGTATTTTCTCCATCAATGACTTATCCCCTGGGTCTCTTGGTGACATGGCCAATCACAAAGGACAAAATTAACAGGGACACAGAGCTATATGTTGCTTAAATAAGGGATTTCAGAATCTAATTGTTTAGTCTTAGTATTACCTTTGTGGTGAGTAATCATCCAATTCTCCTGCTGATGAAATTTAATCTTTTATTCTTGCCTAAGAGCCCTATTTGAGAAGCTTTTGTGATGCCAGAGTTTGAAATTCACACTCTCAAACCCAATCTGTGTGCTAAGAATAACTGCATATCTGGCTCCATTATGCCCTTGCATCTACTCTTATTTCTTCCTAAAAAATGCATCCACATCACATCCAGGGTCTCCGAATGCCAGTGAACACAAGTGCACACACACTGGCACAGACAGGCCCCACTAAAATGCAGAAAGATCTCAAAATCCAGCCACTCCCCACCAGTTTCCTCAGGATATAAGTTACCTACTTCTCCATGTCCCCACTTACTCAGCCGAGCAGGGTACAACATTAACAGGTGACTGACTCAACGTTTACTAAGCAATCAGCAATTGTTGGAATGCTCCTTAGGCAAAAACCTGTTAGTTTCCTCATCTACTTACTGGAACTTTTCCCCACCAGCTGAGGGAAAATATGCAAATTATAGAACTTTTCCTAAACAAGCGTCTTGAGACTTTGTCAGAATTTACTTCCCGCCTGCAGGTATAAAGGAAACCTGCCTTACCCATAATGTTTATGATTTCTTCCTCTCAGAACACTGTCAGCAGAGGGAATGTTCAACTACCTCCGGAAACGCTTTACCAGCCACATCAGAGAGCGCAGCCGGCGAAGGGCAAGACTCGTCTCTAAGGATGGGAGGTGTAACATAGAGTTTGGCAATGTAGAAAAGGCAAGGTTTGTCTTTTTGATCGATATATGGACAACTATCCTGGATCTCAAATGGAGATACAAAATGACTATCTTCATTTCAGCGTTCTTAGGCAGCTGGTTTCTATTCGGTCTCCTCTGGTACTTTGTGGCGTACGTACACAAAGATCTTCCAGAATTCAGTCCTTCCATAAATCACACCCCCTGTGTTGAGAATATCAACGGCCTGACTTCAGCCTTCTTGTTCTCCTTGGAGACCCAGGTCACCATCGGCTATGGCTTCAGATGTGTGACGGAACAATGTGCCACTGCCATCTTCCTGCTCATCTTCCAGTCCATCCTGGGGGTAATCATCAATTCTTTTATGTGCGGTGCCATCTTGGCCAAGATCTCAAGGTCCAAAAACCGGGCTAAGACCATCACCTTCAGCAAGAATGCTGTCATCAGCAAACGTGGTGGGAAGCTCTGCCTCCTCATTCGGGTGGCAAACCTCAGGAAGAGTCTGCTGATTGGGAGTCACATCTACGGAAAGCTGCTGAAGACCACCATCACCCCAGAAGGAGAAACAATCATTCTGGACCAGGTCAACATAGAATTTGTAGTTGATGCTGGCAATGAGAATCTCTTCTTCATTTCTCCATTAACTATTTATCATGTTATAGATAAGAACAGCCCCTTCTTCCACATGGCAGCAGAAACCATCCTGCAGCAAGATTTTGAACTGGTGGTGTTTTTAGATGGCACTGTTGAAGCCACCAGCGCTACCTGTCAAGTGAGGACATCCTACATCCCAGAAGAGGTGCTCTGGGGTTATCGCTTTGCTCCCATTGTGTCCAAGACCAAAGAGGGGAAATACAGAGTGGACTTCCAGAACTTCAGCAAGACCGTGGCTGTGGAGACCCCCCACTGTGCCTTGTGTCTCTACAATGAGAAAGAAGCTAAAGCCAAAGAGAAGGGTTATGACAATCCTGGGTTTGTCTTGTCAGAAGTTTGTGAAACCAGTGACACAAAAATGTAGTTCCAGATATTCCTGGACTGTACCTTTTTCATATTAATTCAGCCTTGAGAGGATCAACTTAGTAAAACAAAAAAGAAACACACATCTGTTTATCTTCTCAAAAGCCTCAAATCAAAGAGGAACAGAATACCTGTGATCTCCAGAACACTAACTACACGATATACCTGTGTGCCATGGAATTTATATAACTGTGGGGTATTTTCTGAAGCTGCTATGTTGGAATGTCCAACACACAAGTTCCCAGAGAGAAACTTTAGGACATGCTGAAGGTACAGAGCTGTCAGAATGACAACACAGAAAGGGAGACAGAAGGCAAAGCTGAAGAAACCTAAGGGACTTAGGAGCCAAAACATCAAAAAATATGTTTCTGGTTGCCAAAGTCTTCTATGAAAACAGACCCTCTGGCTGCAGAACCCTTGAGCACTTTTGAACATTTTTGAATGTGAAAGCCTTTGATTCCTTTCAGGGAAAAATAGACATATGGAAAAGAAAAGTGAAAAAACAAGGAGAAGCAGAGACCCACTGTGGGAGAAGAGGAATTTTGCAGCTTATTCCTGTCTCACCCTTCAGATACTCTTCTCTCCACTCCCCCAGGAGCTGGCTAACTGTGAAATGAGGACACATCTGAAGACAACCATCCAGAAAGGTGAGAGACAGTGGGGAGATGAAGAATACATTGATTGCTTCACACCTGGCAGAAAAGCAACCCACTGGGAAAAGAGAGGAAATTCCCAGCTCTAGATGTATCCTTCAGAAAAATCCACAGAGCAAACACAGATGATCTTTTCCTTTGAAGCACAAAGGTCTTGTTAAAACAAAAACACAGCTCAGGAGCCTCCCACCAACACTGGGCTTCAGATTTAGTTCCAAACTGTTCATCTCACCGCAGCAAAATGTGCATCCCTACAGGAAACCAGTTCTGCTCAGTGGTAGCTAAGTAGTGGTGAACACTTTCCGGGGCTGATTTTTGACATGTAAGTTTCAAATGCAACAAGAAGCTTCAATAACTTTTTGGTGAATTTCCACTTCCTCACGGCTTTTTTCCTTTCCCCCCCTAACTAGTTTATTTGCTGAGAGTTCAAGTGGCAAACCAAAGAGGTTTTTTGGGGAACTCTTCCCAGTGATGTAATTCATCTATTTTCAACACTGCGATCAAATGGAAGCATCTTTTATAAAGCTGCTGGACTGAGTGGTTTTAAGAGAAGGGGAGAACTAAGCAGGTCAAATGATGACAAGACAGTTTTTTACAATAACTGTGACTGTGGAAATCAAAGTCTGGGAACCAAGAGTATTCATGTCTGAGTCCCAGTGTGGCATCAGCTTTGCTGGTTGAGAACAGATCACCGTACGTCCCACGTTACAGATGGCAAATGCGAGATACATACTGAAGTACTTATGCTGTACAAAGAACAATGTTATGAACAATTATGTCACTAAAGCACTTTAAAAGCCAATTCTCAACTCTCTCAATCTTTCCTCTCTTCAATACACCACTGTGAACGTCTTCTTTCACTTCTAGATGGAAAAAAAAAATTACTAAAAATTGGTGCACTATGGGTAGAGCTAAGGAATGCTGGAACTGCCAGAGGAAAGCTTCAAGGCAATGCACCAATATTGCCCGATATCTTAAGTGTACTGTTTTCACAACCTTATAAAACATTGCCAACCGCAAAAATATTTTTACAGTCCCAATCAGCACAGCATCTGAGCCCCTCCAAGCACTAGTGCATCTCAGATTGCCTGTGTGGAAGGAGGGGTTTATTATTGTCTGTTTTGAACATCACACCAAAGCACCAGGAACAAGTTAGTGGCCATCCACAGAAACCTAGGAGGGAGCAGTGAACTGAAATGAATCACAGAATGGTTTGGGTTGGAAAAGACTTTTAAGATCATCAAATCCAACCATAAACCTGACACTGCCAAGTCCACCACTAAACCACATCCCTACACATCTTTTAAAAGGTCCAACCCACCTCTGCAATGAGGCGACAGGAAAGATTCTAAGTTGGTTTGGGATGTTAGTGCCAGGGAAAAAGAACAATGATCAAATACCACTCCAGTGCCTGTCCAGGGTGTACATCCTCCAAATCTTAAGGGATCCCTAAAGAACACACTTCCAGGCACTGCCCTTGGAAAGCCATCTCCAAATCCTCAGCCTCCAAGCTCTTCACGATACAGGTTTTTAACCTTTTGCCCTGGGTCTCTGCTGCAGAAGCGCGAGGCAGCGTTATCCCATGTCTAGAAGCATTAAGCGCTGCCAGGACTCAAACAGAAGATACTTGACCTCACTGCAAGGAGGATTGCCTGTTGTTCAGTCTATTCCAGCAGTCACACCTGCCTCGGTGCTGGGATTCTCGTGCATGTTTTGGTGTCACAGAGGAGATACGAGGGGGACACGTCCAAAATCATCAGGGCCATGGCTGAGCTGTCAAGCTTAGAGGACTATCGTACTGGGGGCTAAACGGGAATCTAGGAATGAAACCCTCCTCCCACCAGCCTCCCGCTGATTGTCACTTCAGGAAACGCCTGCCAGCCCCCGCCTGCCAGCGGTGCACCAAGCGGCAGATAGAGGCTGTAGTCAGAGCCCAGCAGCAGGGGAACAATGAGTGGAATTTCCTTTCTCTGTCCGGAGAGGGCTGTTTGTCACCGCAGAGATAAAGTCCCGGGGCAGGGAAAAAGGGTTATCGGGAGACATGCCGCACACAGTGCCACTCAGGACAGACTCTGTAGGAAATCTATTTTGGGGGATGTCACCCCTACTGCCATTAAAAGAAAGTTCAGTTAAGAGGATGAAAATAAATTTAATCTCGCTGAGCAGAGGTGGCTGGAGGGAACCACAGACCCGATACTGGGAAACAAAGACTGGTTTCTTCACCCATGACTGTTTCATTTTTCCTTCTCCACAGCACTCCTTGCTCAAGCCTTATGGTTCTCTCACCCATCCAGTCTGCAGGCTGCCCATAGCATTGTTGCAGCAATTATACCTTTCCACAGAGTAGAACGTGCAGGGGAGGCCACAGCCTAGTCAACACAAAGCAAAGGACTGCAGAGAAAGCCCTTATCTCTTCAGGAGAAGAAATCAGACCCTGTACTTATTGCTGGATTGATGCCTAAAGGATTTAGCTGTGAAAGTGTTAGCCAAGCAGCTAGGCTTGGGAATAATGTGTCTGCACCAAACTTAATTTATCTTCTCATTTCACAAACAACATGTTTCTTCTACTGTATTTATTTTAAACATTCATTCAAGCTGTGCATAACATTTCAATCATTTTGAAATAGATTTACCCTCCTGCTGGCAAATGAATAAGGCATCCTGCTGCCTGCTGGAGAAAGGGCTGTGAATTAAAATAACTGCTTTTAGCAAACTGACATGCGCTAGTTAGCTGTCTCCACACACTCTTTGGTAGTAACTGGTGAAGAGAGACCCCTAAACAATAATTTAAAAAGCAAACCCTTGCAAACCATTTAGATACCGACTTGCATTGCTGGAATGGGGCAGACCACTGCTAACCAGCTCACTGGATAACTTCTGCATGTACACACCTCCTTGTAAACTCAGCTACTCATCCATAAACAAATCAGCAGCGTGCAAAGCCTTGACACAAGCGAGAGCAGCGGAGGTGTCACATCCTCTTTCTTCTCCCCAGGCAGCAAACTGATGTGGTTAGACTCACATGAATTCAGCTGGGAAGAGCCTTTATTTCCCCTTTCCTTTTATTTTGCCCCCTTCAATTCGCCCCCGCCTTGAGCTGTCCCAATTCCTGTTCCCCACAAGCAGGGAGCAACCACAGCGCAGGGGATGTGAGCAGAGCCCTGGGGCAGCAGGGACAGGGAAGCCGAGCAAGTTCCTAAACCCGCTGGTGAATCTGTGCCTGCAGCCTCTGGGGCAGGAGGCCTGGGGAACCCCCGTGACACCACCACGGCTGGCCCTAGATCACACAGAACCCTGTGACAATGTCAGCGGAAGAGGAGCGAGGAGGCTACAGCCCTCTCCCCGCAGCTGCTAGATACACAAGATGTTTCCCGAGGCCAAGTTGACATTCCTGCGGTAGAAGCATCTGCCCCGGGAAGCTTAGAGTTGAACAAACTCACTGCTGCGCAAGACAGACATAAATTCTCCCTGCTCAAGGGAGCTGGAGGAGCAAGGAGAGGCTGGAAATGAGACAATCGCGCTTGGCATCTCCATTTGCACGCTGCTAGCCACATTGCAGCACGGAAAGTATTGAAGCCCTGGCTCTGCCGAGTGAGCACGCTCGAGGGGGACCCAGTTACAGCATTGTTGTGTTCCGACAGCCCACCGCAAAGGCAGGCTGGGGTGCGAGAGACCACGCTGGGGTGCTGTCAGAGAGCTCGGAGCGATCCCTGATGTGTTTTCTGTCCCGCTGCCGCTGGATGGCATCCCTTACCTCCAGATAACCGAGCAGCCAGCTCGATCCCCATGCAGGCAGCAAACCCTGAACCTTGCATTGGCAGTGCAAACTATGGCAAACCTTGAAAGCACAAAGCAAGAATTTATTGGGACTGTTCCTTATTTTATTACACAAAGTTGAATGCATTTTAGTGACTTATTTTTGGCATGAGTTCTGCTAGCTGGATATATTTAGCCACTTCACAGAAGTGTTGGGAGACTTTAATTCACTGCAATGAATGCAGAGGTGATCTGTAACTGGAGGGTTGGGGGCTGTAAACATCACGTCTGCAGCGGCATCTAAAGCACCCTTAACAGAGTCTGCAGTAGGTGGGGTGGGTCTGGGGAGACCTATATTCCAGCTGTAACTTGGAGCAAGTCACTGCTCCCTGCTCAGAGCCTCAGTTTCCCCAGACGTTAAAAAAAAAGCACCAACAGAGGCCACCTTGGGAAAGCTTTCAGCTCTTGCTCCATGTTATTTTTGCAACAGTGCCCAAAAGTGTCTGCTCAGCTGAAGCCCCCCTCTGATTTGGAAGCATTCCTGGTAAACTTCAGAGCCCACTGACACTCACACAAAGGATTCACTGCGCCCACAGCAGTGTGTGCAAAATCACCATAGCAGTAAAGCCATTCTCTCACTTGAACAGTATCTCAAAGCCCAAAATACATCCCTTCATGCTTGTGTGTGCCAGGAGCTTTGCAAACACCACCAGAGCACCCTTAACCAGTTCATCAGGGTTACTGCTTCAAAACAAAGGGCAGACCCCCCAGTCCAGAGCCTTGTGGGTTTTCACACATGTCCAACTCCAGCCAGACCCCTCCTCTCCCCAAATTCCCATCCCCAGCAAGGTCGGGGTTTCCCATACCACTGTGTCCACAGAGCTGGGAAGTTTGGACTGCTGCTGTTCAACTCCATAGCAGCCCTGAGCCTCAAAAATTGGAGCTTTAGGGGAAATTTCAAACCCTTCCCAGTACCATCCACACTAAACAGAAACCCCTTTTATTTGCTTTAACTTAACACTGTGGAATATTAACCCCACAGGTCTTGAGGGGTGGGGTTCAGGTTATTGCAGGTACCTTCTATCGACACTCACAGCACAACCTCCTCCAGCAGCCACACAGACACTTTGCAAACACACCTTGTGCTCCCCCGGGGGCTGGAGATGCTGTTCTTCCCCACGCAGGACACGCCAGCACAGCCTGCAGCAGAGGAGACTCCTTTTGGCTCGTGCACGGGGCTTTGCAGCAGCAGGGAAGGTAAAGTAGACCCAACATCAGACTTTACAGCTCCAGGAGACAGCAAGCGAAGGAAAAGCCAAAGCAAATAACAAGTTTGCAGCAGTTCCTGGAAAGGAAGAAGCGAGCTCTTGTGTTGAAATAGCTGTGCATCAAACTGCCAGACTCCCTGGGTCAGTCCTCCTCCTTCAGCAACTACAAATTAAAACAAAAAAATACATTTCTTAATCCTTTTTCTGCCTGCTCCTAGATAAGGAGCAGCTAGGTCCTCTTTCCTAGAAAAACTTCTCCTGCCTAAAAAAACCTTCTTGCTGCTTTGCTGCCCCTATTTATACCGAAGAGGCTGCTCAGCTGCAACCACTCCTGCAATTGCTGCCACACCTGCCTGCACAGCTGGGTCCCGTTAGGGCAGCAAAGGTGCCGAGCTGGGTGGTGCCCCCAAAGCTGCTTTTCTTTTTTTGTTTTTGGTTTTTTTTGTGGGTTTATTATTAGGGTTTATTTTTTACTCTTGGAGCCTGAAGAGCTGGATTTTGCCAAGGGTCTTTAATTCTCTTCTCATATAATAGAAGAATCTGAGCTTTATGTGCAGGGATTTTTACCTCTGCAGGTGAAAAAGTCAAAACACACAAGCGAAGTTATCTGTTACGTGTCAATCTTTGTATGACCTTAATTGAAGGTCTCTTAATTCTTTTCTAATATGATAGAAAAGTCTGAGCTTTATTTGCATCGAGTTCTGCTTTTACAGATGAAAATCATAACAGTTATGTTATGCCAGGTATTGTGCAAAAGTATACAAATAGGGTCTTTGAAGTGAATTTATGAACCCCAGCCCCTGATGTGCCTCTGGACTGCAGCTCTAATTAACACCAAATGCAGCAACACTCGGCTTGATGTGGGAGAACCGACTTTGTTAGGGAGCGGGCTGAAGCCTAACAAACTAATTTCACAAAGGTCATGAAAAATACTGTATCAGCACAGCAGCCTGTAAAAAGCCTCTGTTATTGTAATAGTGTAATAAAGTGACGCTGGCTCCTTGAACCCCGCGTTTACAAACCGATAGCTCTTTTCTTCTGACACCGGGGGTGGGAAACAGCAGCTGGGTTCATCAGGGCTTTTGTTACAAAGCTTCAGGCGCAGTCATTTACTGTCACTGGGAACAGTAAGAAAGCCTATGAAATATTACCGGATAAGTGCAGCTTCACATCAAATATTTACACCAACAGAAGTTACGGCAAGTTTCCCATGTAGTTAATGTCTTGTTAGGACCGGAGTACGCTCGTTGGGTGGCAGTGTGAGACATGCTTCCTGCGCTTCGCTAACGGGAAGGTCCTGCAATGAGGAAATCCCTCTCCCTCGCAACAGGGGCATGTTAGACACCCACAGTTGTTCAGAAGTTCATCCTCAGGGTTGAAATACAATTTTTAGGTCTACAGCTAAAGGAGCTGGAGCTCAGAGGCTGTAAAACCATCACTGATTCTACTCAATATACAATCTATTTATAGGTGACATGTAAAGCTAATTTTAGTTTGGTGCATTTAAGCTAGATCTCGTTCAGCGTTTGGACTTGGGGAGCAGAGCAGAAATTCTGGGCAAATACCAGATCACTAGAAACTGATGGCTAAGTTACCGCTGATTTCAACGGGAGCTGGGTTTCCTGGTGAGGTTTGAATTCTGAGCTTCGATGCAGAGGAGGTTTTCTGCTATCCCTGTTGACTCCCAGCTCACAGCCATGTGATCTCAACCATCTGTTTGGTAAACTTTCTGATTTAAGCCTGAAATACTTGAATTCCATCTGCCTTGTCCTCCTGGGAAAAGCAAAAAGTAGCATTAGTACTGTCAAATTCCTTCTTTATTTTCCCTCGCTGTGTCCCAGAAACCTGGGTTTGGAGGGGAGATCCCCTTATTCACACCCTGAAAGCTTCCAACGTGGCAAAATCAGGCTGACCTCGGGGGGTACAGATGGGCTGCCCCAGTCTGGATGTTACTACTTGTTCTTTAACTGAGGAATGTAAACTATTAAGAACTTATAAAAATGCTAAAAGTGCCTGGGAAGTGCCCCACCAGTCTGAGGCTGTCTGGCACACTGATCTCTTTACTCCCTGGAGTATGGGAATGCAGGCTGCGGTGGGTGGCAAATTCTGCCTAAAGCTAAATATTAGCAAAGATTAATATCAGCAGCACCCTGAAGGGCAAAAGGCGACAGAAAGGACCTGAGCTGTGGATGCTGCTGATCACCTCCCATCTCGGTTGTCCAGAAGCAGATGCTTCTTAAATCTTTGGTTGTTTCCAAAAGCATTTTTGTCACCAAGGACCCTGCTGGCCAAATTTTGCTATGAGAGGTGTCTTTGCACTCTGATAACCTTCAGATTCTGCCTTTAGAGGTTTTTGTGCAATCTCAGTCTTCAGATTTTCTTGTTACTGGCAGCTGGGCAGGCGTGCTCTATTAAAATAAAATATTTGATATTTCTATTGGTGATGCACGGCCAGAATGAATCTGGATAGCACTAAAGTGAAAAACAATAGAGATAAGCAACAAACCACTCGCTTTTATGACTAAATGGAGCAACTATGGTTGAATACACAAAGGGAACGCTCTGCGGTGGTTGAACACACTCACATCGGTATTTCAGAGCCCGGGCTCGCTATTGTACTAGAAACTCAGCAACAAAAGGTTGTGTGTGGAGGAAGGAAACGGTGTACTTGTGGAGTTCTGTATTTCTAAGGGTTTATCAAATCGGCAGAAAGATCAAGCTATCTCTCAGGACCACCGTGTGTCTGCAAAAATACAGGAAGTGCCTTGGCCTGACCTTTAAACACAATCAGAAGATTCCTTGGCAGCGCTTGTTTGTGCAGCCTCTTACTCCATCTCAGGAATGCTTTGGAGCAACTGGCTTTCCCTGGGCTGTGGGGCTAGGTGAGAAACATGAGCAGGCAGGCAGGGAATACACAGCATTGCACATACACGCTCTGGCAGTGCCTTGGTGAGCGCCCTGAAGAGCAAACAGACGGAGATGTCCGTTAGGTGGGTTGTGGCTCTGCCACTTTCCCTCTCTCTCTCTCTCCATGGACCAAAGATGCAGCCTAGGTTCTGATTTAGACACTTCAATAACTAAATTAAATCTGATAAACACCGTCTCCAGAGATACCAATTTTCTGTAATAAGAGGTCGATATTGTTTTAAGGATTATGATTGTCAGTACTATGGAGCTGCTTTGTTTTCCTTTTTTAGCGAGATTTAATTTAGAGGCAAAGTTGGTGCTTTATCTGCAGGTAGGAGAGGGGAGGGAGAGAGTGGGACAAGATGATGCCTTAGAGAAGAAAACCACGATTTATTTTGTCACATTTTTTTACATCATTCTCTTCATACAACATTTTCATCGTAACACTTAATACATTTTTTTAAAAAACACCAAGATTACTTGCAAAATTATATATATTTTAATATCCAAAAAAGTACATTGCATATATATAGTAGCAAAAGCCCCAGTTCTATGGGTAATTTTTTCATACTTAAATTTTTTGCGATTATTGCAGTAATGTTACTTATAAACATCCTGAAAGCACTAAGACCTAAACTGATTAGCTTGATCTTCTTTCTTCCATTTTGTTAAATAATGGCATCAGTGCTTCTGTTTAAAGTTATGAGCAGACTATAACGTTCTGGTTTCAGGCTCTCATCCTGCAATCGGATGCACATGGACCAAATCTTGCACCCACACAGAGTCCCAGAGGTTCTGTCTAGACTAGATATTTGTGATCCCGTTAATTGGTTGCCAGTTAATCCAAGTTAGCTAATAGGTTGTACATGTAAGTCTCACCCCCGCCCCAAAGACATCTGTTCTAAAACACAAATGCTTGTGGTTTACCCTTCTGTTTACGGCACCAAACCGCCGTTTGTGGATCATCAAATTAACATGTGCAAAATTAGAGATGGCTGAGAATTTCTGAATGTTTAAAATCGAAATGAAATCCTCTAGCAGAAGTTTGAGAAGATGTTATGAGAAGGATTTGATAATTTTTGCTATGAAGTGGTTAAGATCTTTTCAAAGTTCAAGATTTTGGTGAAAAATAATCACAAAATATTTAAATAGTTGCTTTAAAATACTGGTGCGTGTTTTCAATCAGCTTCAATGCAAACATGTCAGCTAAGTGGAGTTAATTTGCAGACAAGTAGCTAATACCAGACAAAACTCTACTCTAGACACACCCAGGGAAATCTGGAAGGTTTCTGGCTACTTTGGGGGTCAATTATGGATCCAATTGCAGGATTGAGGCTATCTCCAACAGATACATTACTCATGTCTTATTTTTTAATTCTTTTAGCAAAAAGTACAAAGCTACAGCCCAAATGTACAGATTGAAAAGATGTACAAATTACATTAAAAAAACCAAAAACAACCCACAAACAACTGAGCTGATAGTAAAAAAACAAACCTGCATTTGTGACCGAGGTCAACTCGTTTTATTTAATCTTTCTTTTAAAACTGTGAGATATAGGGAAAAATAACTCTGCATAATTTATACAGTAATTTGCCTTCTGATTTGTTGACCCTTTGGATGACGGTCTGACAAACGCACAGCGTTCGCGAATCGGTAGCATTTAGCGATCCCTAAGACTCTGGCGGAGCTCAGGGCCTGCTGTCATTTATTTTACTTCACTTTTGCTTTCAAGGAATGTCTGTGCCTGACATTAGGTTACTTTTTGTTCTGGTTTCTGATGTTTCTGGAGTTAATACACAGTCTAATGATGTTGTACACTCTAGAAAAAGTTCCTTCAATGCCCTTTACTTCTTAAAATATACATGTACATATATATATATGAATATATATATATATTTAATTTCCAGTTGGGTGAAAATCCTCATCTGCCTTAAAGCTAAGATTCCAGTTGCGGTCCCCTGCAGCCCAACATCCTCCACTTAATGGTCAAATTGCCTACCCTCTCCACAGCGAGAAAAAAATTCCATGTAGTCATCTTTTCCTACGACCCATGGTTGGATCTATGTCTTTGAATCCTTAAAAACTTCTCTCATCAAAAAGCTAATAATCATTCCAGGTAACGGTGAACAATCTTCATGGTCAACTCCTACAGAGGACATAAGCGTTAAAAATCAAAGAAAATGCAGAGAACTGGCCCAAAGAAGCTTCCATATCTCAGTTCAAGACACGAGAGGCAAAGTTACAAAAGTAAAAGGTTTGGTCCAGGAATAAGCAAGATCCAGTTTTAATTCTTCCCCAGAAAGGCCACAATTATCCATTAAGGGTCCCCTAAAAAACCCATAAAAATCCCAGAAGTAAAGAAAAAGTCCAACCAGACTGATAAAGGCCACTTGAAGAG
Organism: Syrrhaptes paradoxus; assembly: GCA_013400615.1. Taxonomy (NCBI): domain Eukaryota; kingdom Metazoa; phylum Chordata; class Aves; order Pterocliformes; family Pteroclidae; genus Syrrhaptes; species Syrrhaptes paradoxus. The sequence goes on from VZTO01002252.1 coordinate 86,494, forward strand.
AAAAGCATCTAGTAATAGCTGCCCAAGTGTGGTGATACATGGGCGTTGGGATGGCGAGGGACATTGGGGTTTGGATAAATGCTTCCTGCAGGGGAGGTCCAATAAGGTGAGGCTGCTCCAAAGAAACTGGATGATGTGACGGGCATAGAAGAAGGGTGCGGGGGGACAAAGTTCACCTTCTGCTGGTGGGCATGGTAAGACGGCATGTAGGAGAGATCTGAAGGATACTTGTACATTGATGATTCAGTGGGATGAGGCTGAAGAGCCTGGGCGATGCCATGAAAGTCAAATTTGTAGGCATACCTTTTGCCATGCACTTTGGTCATAATGTTCTTATCGTAGTAGTATCGGAGGGCTCGGCTCAGCTTGTCGTAATTCATGTTGGGCTTGCTTTTGCGTTCTCCCCAGCGCCGTGCCACTTCGTCAGGGTCCGTCATCTTGAATTCCCCATTGGTCCCTTCCCAGGTGATACAGCTGGCGTTGGAACTGTCCGACAGCAACTCGAGGAGGAACTGCCACAGCTGGATCTGCCCGCTCCCTGCGAGAAGCAAGCCAAAGAGGAAAGGAAATGACATTGTGCTTCCTGCTTAAAGGCAAAGACAAAGGCAGGAAACAGAAGGACTATCTCGATCTTTACTGGGAACTGCTCCTTCAAGCCTTAGCAAGTCTTACGTAGGAATGGATAAACTGTTCCCAGCAAACAAGTTAGTCAACCCTTTGTTCTGTTCGTGAGTTTGAGGTCAGATTAGATTTCATAATGGTCGCCTTTGGCCTTAAAATCTTTGGGGTATTCATAAACAGGTTTTTTCCTGAGCATACCATTCTGCAAAATTTTTCACTGAATGGTTGACGCAGTATATTTCAGCTCTTAATTGCTTACTGTTTACCGTGGATATTGTTTTGGATACCTTCAGTTTGCTCTCCAGTTGGTGATCTGAATTACATAAGATTGTTGCTTCCTGAGACTGGACTACTCCTGGTTTTATTTGGTGTGGTTACACTAATAGTAAAGAGCCTAATGAGGATGTTTCCTTACATGCATTCAGTGCATACGTGTTTGTTTAGTTCCAGATTTACTGCAAGTCTTATTCCCCCAAAATCAGGGATCGTTTTCTGCAGATCGTTTTCTGCATCGTTTCTCTGACAGCCTACACCAATGGTAGGGGACAACTCATCCAGTACAGACCGGAGCAGCAGACCAGAAGGAAAGCTAACCCCTTTGGTGATGGTGGTCTGAAATGTAAAGATGAACTCACCTGGATTGGCAAGACGGCTACTAGTGGGCCCCAGGATTTGATAGGGATCTGAAAAAAACAAAACGGCCAGACAAAAGCTACTTTAAAAAATGTTTCATCAAAAAGAAACAGCAGTTCGTTATTGTTTATTCTAGAAATCAGTTCGAATTTTCAGTTTCTTTCTTTACTCATACCACCTCTTCTCCTAGGGCCTGGAACAGAATTGACATGTTCCTTGTTTCTTTTTTAGCAAACAACCACCAATTATTTACGGAATCCAAAATGGCACAGTGGTTCTGGCATGGGTTTCAGACTTGCTTGCTTTGAAAGATCGTAATCTCTTTGGATATACCCTACGCTTACATGTCAACTAGAAAACACGAAACGTGAAAAAAGAAGTGTGGGGCGGTAAAGCAGTGAGAAATCAGGAGCATATATATTTCTCCTAATAAACAGAGATGGACAGCACAGGAGATTTTCAAATTCACTGATTAGCAGTCCAGCTTGCTTCCCTCCGAGGTCAATTAAACATCCACCCAGCTCTCTCCTCCTGAAGCAAGCAGGGTGTTAGACAAATGGGAGTAACAGGAGTTTTGTCACTGGCTCCAATGAGGCTGAGTGTTTCTTGAAAACCCTACAATGCATTTATTAGGAATGAATTCCTTCCCTTTTTGTGGGGCCTCCTCAGCCCTAATCTCTACACTTCTCCTTTTCTTCTCACTGGTTTTGGTGATTTGGATCTATAGCATTTGCTCGTGGATTGAATCGATGCCAAAAGAACCAACCCCCTAAAAAAAAAAAAAAAAGGATAGAAAGCAGCTGTGCAAAGCGGAGAAGGTGGTATTTCGCTTTTCAAAGGCCCCTTGGGAAACTAGCAGGAAACACCACTGCTTGCTGCCCAACAGGGTTTGCTTTTTTTATTTGGTTTTCTTTGACGCAGGGGAAGCCTTGTTGATCCTGTTTGGAGATACTTCCATGGCACATCACTGCAGCAGAGGTGAAGAGGTAACGAGCTCCATCGCTGCAGGACAAACAGCTCCGTGCCCCTCACTGCTTCACGGCCTGTTACACGGCGTGTCGTGATGCTTCAAAGGAGATGCTGGGTGCTGCACGTGACTCAGCTGAAACGAGGATGTTTCTTTCGAATGGGGAAGGACGAGGCAGTGAAATAGAAACAGCTTGGAACAATCGCTGTCACTGCTCGCTCACGGTTGACTCATGATGCTGACACTTCCCTGTAAGGCTCTGCCTGTTCTGTGCCCATGGGTGGTGGTGTCTGACATGTTCATTCACCCAGTCCAGTACAGCTCTAATTAACAAATGGAGCGGGGACAAAATCAGCAGTTACCTGGCTGGGGCCGTTGCTGTTCCGTTGTCTTATTCACATTTTGTGTCCCTGCAACAGGGGGGCCTGTAAAAAGAGAGAGAGAGCTTATATGTACGAGAACGGAAGAGGAGGAATGAACAGGGAACAGGTACAAGATACACTGAACAGGAATAATAGCCACTGGGGTGGGGAAAGTTCTCTCATTCTAGGAGCTGATAGCTCCTTCTCTTATCCCAAGATGTTAGAAGACCGCGGGCAGAAAAGGAGGATGAGATGGACCCTTTTGTTATTTCATAGAGAAGAAATGGTGATTTTACAACCCAGGGAGGCCAAGGACTTGACGCACACAATAAAGGAGGGGGAAAAGGGGAAAAAGCATCCTCTCAAGTGAAATGGAAAATGCCCCTCTAACCATGCCGTGGACAGGAGCAAGCACTGCCTTGTTCCCCGTCAGGCCGCACAGCGCAGCTCCCTGTGGAAACATCCCAGGCACTTGCACATTCCTCCCGGCACTGGGAAAGCCGCTGCAGCTTTGAAATTACAGCCTTGCAGTTATTGGCATGAGAAGGAAAACAGAGAGGGGACGGGAGAGGGAAGGGGAGGGAAGAGAGGGAGAGAAAGAGGAGGAGGGAAAAGAGGGGAACGGGGGAAAATAGAGCTCATGTCATCTGCCTGTTTTTATTTTTATTTTACTTATTTGTTTTTCTCCCTTTTTACTAGAAACCGCAAAGCCCACTGCAAATAGATGAGACTGAAAAACAAACCGCTGGGGTTTCAGCCTGGTACAGAGAGTGCGATGGGACATCTCTGAACCAGGGCGGTGGCCACCCAGCCACGCTGTCCCCAGGAGGGAGCCCTGTCCCCGCTCCCATAGCCAGGGAAGCCGTGGCAGGGCTGGAAACCCCCTTCCAGCCTGGTGCTGCCGGGGAGCTTTATTCCCAAGCTCAGTTCTCAGCATTGTTGTAAATAAGATGCTAGTTGCACGGGGGGTATTTTCCTTGCTGGAAACCCAGCGTGCAAATCCTGACTCCATCTGAGTGCACCCGGAGCCTGGGCTGCGGCTCTGCCAGTGACTGGAATCAGGAGAGCAGGGATGAGCGCCGGAGTAGCCCCTGGCTTTTCCCATGTCCTCTCTGCAGCCAGTCTCTGACTTTCATTTCTCCCCTGGGATATCCTTCAGAAGGATTACAACTCGAGCTATTAAAGCAATGTTTTGGGAAATATTTTGAGAAAAAACATGAGAGTTCTGCATTGAGAGAGAAAGGCAAAATCTCTGAAATTTCCACTGATCGAGATGCTAATGGACTTTTTGGTTAGCTCAATCAGAAACAGTTTTGCCATTAGGTAATTTTAATGGAAATGTCACTTACATGGTGATGCTGTTAAGAAGAAAAGCAGCAATTAATTTTCCAGTTATTTTTTAAATTGGGGAAAAAAATCCTTTCCAAAAAGCAGCAGAACTTATTGAAAATTTTCAGTTTTCTCTGATTCTTTTGGATCAGATAATTGACCAAAGTGAATCAATGGCTACAAATGTGTTGGTCGATTCAGATGCATCAGCATGTTTTGAGTAAACAAATAGGCCGTCATCTGGATAGATGATCATCCTCCTCCTCCAGATGGAGAAACTTTGTCACAGAGGAGGACCCTGCTTTGCCACAGAAAGAGTGCAAGATGCATCTCCGAAGGATTTTTTTTAGTGAACAAGTGACACTATTACACTCAGATGTGCTGCCCAGGCGTGTATTGCTATGGCTCCTGGGGCTTTAGAGGATCAAGGCTGGGTTCTCCAGATAAGTTTGGCTAAGCCTGGTCAAAGTTATAATTCAAAACCTCTCTGAATGGGTTTCCTTGTAGCCTATGTTTTAGTTTGCAAAATGTCAGCTTGGAAGGATGGTGCATTAGCGTATCTCAGATGAGTCCCTTTGCCTCAGTTTCCCCTGATAGGATGGATTATGGAGTAAAGTGTGAGGATACATAGGGTAACGTGATACAGGCGTTGCTATTGAAATGTGTTCACTCAGCTAGTGCAAGTTTCCAACCCTTTCTCTCCCTCCCAAAAAAAAAAAAAGTCCAAATCCACGAAGCTATTTTTGCTTTGCTTTCACAAAAATCCATGCAACGTGAAAGAACCACACCAGCCCTCCCAGCTTCCAGGCCCAGACTCTAAAGCTGAACGTGTTTAAAACAAAATGGAAAAGGCAGAGCCAGGGAACCTATCCAGAGCCTCGAGTTTCTGCAAAAACAATATCGTTCCCAGGACCTGACGCCCAGTGGCTCGCAGAGATCCTACAGAACTCCAGCCAGACGGTTAGTTACAAGGAGAGTCTTATCTGTCATTGAAACCACTTGGACTTTGCACCAAAACTTGCTGCGCTATGGAAATTCAATTAAAAGGCTTGGACTGAGGTCCGTTTCTGGTGTAAATCAGCAAATAGCTGCAGTGAAGTTGGGGGCAAATTCATACCAGCTAAGGATCAGGTCCCCCAGTCTGTTTCAGACTTAAAAGGTCCAGTGGAACAACAGTCCTATGACAAATGTGTGTTCAATACAAAATGGAATTAAAGAGCAGAAAATAAATCATAGATGCTTTCAAGAAATGTCATTCTGCAGCTGTCTGGTTTATGTCCAGAAATTCCCCAGAATGAATACATACTCTATTATGAGGAAGGTAAAGGATATTAATAATGCTTTGCACTTTCACAGCACCTTTCAACTAAGGATCTCGCAGCTTTGCAAACATTCGCACTCACAGCGCGCCTGGGAGGAAGGTTGAATATAATTTTATTTATTTACATGCATAAACGCACTTTCCTCAGGCTCTAGCTGCCTTTTCCAGATGAAGTGGCTCTCCCAGAGATCAGGCTGTGTGGAGCAGACTCTGGGCCCTTTCTAACCTTGGTCTATACTTTCTCACCCCAGATCTCCCTCGGCTCCTACCTCGCCACCCTCTGTGCTGTTTGGAAGCTCCATCCCCTGCTGTGCAGCTCCCCTTTCAAATTGATTCCTCTGTAATTAAATGCAAATCAGAAATAACAGAGTGATGAGCCAGCCTGCTAGGCTTCTTTTCCAGCTGTCGCGAGGCTCAGAGTATGGCGAAATGGGTGAGGTCAAGACTGTCCTGTAGAGCTCAAGAGATGAGATGAATTATTCAAACCACTGCAGTTTCAGACTGTCTGGTGCAACAAAGGATGGACTCGATGTGGGCAAGAAACTGAAGAGTGTGTCCCTGGGATCCCCTGGTTGAGACTGTGGGACACGGAGGAGGAGAAGGGCTGCACGTTGGGCTGTGTAGGTGGAGGAGGTTGGGAAGATGAGCCAGGCTCCACTGAACCCCAAGCCCACCTTTACAGACACCCTCTCCCTCCCTCTCATCTCCCAGCTCGAGTGCTGCTTCGCTCCTGTTCCCCGTACCTCGGGATCACATTCAGTCTAAACAGACTCAAATATTGCTGTGGGCTACGAGCAGATGGACGGCCACATCCAGGCTCATTTCCCTAGGAAAGTGGGGTTGAAATCCCCGAGCAGATTTCCACACGGCAGGAAAGCCCATCCCAGATGCCTAGCAGTCCTTTCAGCTTCAGTGCCGTCCAACGAACAAGCCATTAGGGACTCTGTGTTTAAGATATGATGTATTAGAGAGCAAACCCTGTCTGATAAGCTTGAAAAAGTTCTTTAATTTTTTTTTAAATGGTGTATTATAGATCTGAGAGCTTGGGACGGAGGGGAGAAGCAAGGGGAAGGGGGGAAGGAATTTCAAGTGAACAATAGCCTCACAGTCCCTGTGCTTCCTGAGCTGCTGGGTGAGTGCTGACAGCCCCTTCATCCTGCTCTCTCCGTAGGAGCTTTTTCAGTCAAACCAGGTTCAGGCACAGTTTTGTGCTACCAGCCTTGATAAGGCTTTCCAGCAGAACAATGGGCACTGAGCTGGTAATATTCCTCTTTTTTCAGGCCTTTTTGTTCTAGGATGGATACAGTGGGGCTGGGGCATTTGTGGACTAAATGCTTTATAGGCTCTACAGGGGAATGTTATTCGAAATGCCGTCTGTGCCAGCATAGTGCCTTTAATTGCAAGCAAGGCTGGGAAGGAATAGCCTGGCAGATTTATGGTATCTATGGCATCACTGGCAGCAGCAGCAGCTCTTTTCCAGCTGCTTTATGAACTGCTGGGGCTCAGTGTCAAGGTGCAGGGCTGAACATGAGCTCCCTCTGTCAGACCCACGGGCAGTGTCATGCCTGGGTTAACGCAATAGCCATGAGACTGCGTGTCCAAATTGAACAGCGTCCTGAAATGCAATACTCTACGTAAGGCAGCAGCATCCAGACGCTGAGCTCTGCCTGAGCACATGCTACCCCCTTGCAAGGAGCCCTGTCACATCGCTGAGTGGGGCTTGAAACCTCTCAGAAAGCTTTCATCCCCTAAAATGGGATTTCTTCCTGGAGTCAACTTTTGCAGAAGATGTCTGGGGAAACACAAAGCAGCAAACTCGTGGGGGCATCTATTCCCCAGCACGGTAGGTGCTAAGCAATAGAAAGAGCCCACCAACCTCTGCCTGATGGAGCTGACACCTCCAAGGAGATTCGGAAGCCGAAGGATGGAAAGTGGCTTGTCCTAGGTCATGGGGGCAGAGCCAGGAAGAAAATAAAGGTCCCAAGTCTCAGGGAATTGTCTAGCTGCTTACTAACACTGCCTCTGTTTCCTTCTGGAACACACCAGCAGCCTCTGACCAAGCCTGCCTTGCTGACTCAGATGAGCAATAGCAGCAGTGATGACCGTAGTCATTTACCCATCTTCTGTTGGATTCCTTGTGACAACATCTCAGGGTGCTTTACACGAAATGGCCAAGTGACACCAGTTCACACGACAGAAAAAAAGCCCAAACCTGAAATACAGAGCGAACTGCTCCTCAATACCCAGTTTTATTTGGTTAGGGAACACAGGCACTGTATTTCCAGACAGGGCTCAGCCTTACAGAGCTCAGTGAAGCAAATCTGCGAAGGAGAAGGCTGCCGGTTTGGAGCAGTCTATGGGATCTACGGGATTCTCCATGCAGAACACAGTCTGGTTTTTGCAATGAGTCCTTCTGCTTCAGTAGGGAGAAAAGATCCTGGCTTGGTGGCTGGAATTTAAATTAGCTTCTCTAAATGGGAAAAGCAGAACCAGGTGTCCTACGGGATCTAAACTTGTGATTAATCTAAGTGGTCACTCGGGGTCTATTTTGCAGCAACTACTTTATAGGGAGAGAGAGACAGGAGGGCAGAGGACCTCACCGCTTTCCTCCCAAGGTGAGGTTGTGTGTGGTGGCGAGGACTGGTGCTATTCTGGTACCTTGGAAAAGCCCCAAGGTAGGCACAGGGGAACAAAAAACACTCCTGCTGCAAACCAAACATGTAAGCAAGGTCTGCCAAGCTGCTGGTCGTCCAGCCCTCGCACTCCCATCATTTAACCTCCTGGAGATTGCTTTGAAGAGGTGGGGTTGTGTTTAAAGCCAGTTGAAGAGAAGAAACCTAGACTGTGGGTTTCTGGAGGGGTGAGGAAGCCAAAAACACCTCCAACTCCTCCTAGAAACATTAGACGCATTGTTTTAAATGATGGCAGCAAACAGAAAGGTTGTAGCATGTATCCAGGATCACTGTGACTGTTCTCATGGTTCATAGAAGACTTTCCAGGGCCTTTAAGCACCAAACTCGTTCATTTCTGCTTCAAGATTGCAAAATCCTGCTCCTTGAGCTAAAGAATCACCAATACAGGGAGGGGATGTGGAATTAGGTAATTCTAAGTCTGTGCAGAATAATTTCAAAAGAACTTCTGCTCTACATTATCAGACTATTTGATTATTTCACAATTAAAAACAGACATTATCAAACATCTCTGCATTGGTATTAACTTGTTTTACAGGTGAGGAACTGACAAGAACAAAGTCCAGGCTTGGAAAAACGTTGCTGTTTGACTTGAAGTCAGCTCAAACCAAGTGAGAACGGACTAAGTGATGGCTAGATTTAAATAAAGCTGTTGCAGAGCATGGACACGAGGAACAGGTTTGACTCAGAGAATCTCTGAAAGTAGCTGAGAGCCCTGTAGGACTCAGGATTTTCAACGGGGAGTCACTCAGCTTGCAAAGGGCCGTGCTTTGGGTAGTCCTGGTCTCTTCCAAAGCAGGTCACTTTGGCTTGAGACCTGTGACCCCTCTGTGTCAGGGCAGGGTGACATGAAGGAGCTCCAGTGCAGCACAGCTCAGAGCCTGGAGCCCTGCTCCCCTGCTCAGAGGAGGGCTCTGGCCTCCAAAACTTGGAGTCGCTCCCTGTTTGCTTTGAGCCGTAGGCGACAGCCCCCAGTTGTGCGAGCGTGGCTAGAAAAACATCCCAGAGCCGTGCAGCGGTGGAACTTCCTGATTCATGTCTGAGCTACCCTGTGTAACGCTTACAAAGACACATTATGAAGAAAAGGAGGAAGTAATGAGAATTTTTTGCTGTTGTTGTTGCTTTTTTTTTTAATATCAGCAGCAGAAATCCCAATGCACAGCGCGTGAAGAGTGAGGTATGTGTCCTAAGAATCCCTCCCAGAGGCAGCTTTGAAGAGCAGCCGCTTTCCCGTCGGTCGCGTACGCGTTACCGAGAATCGCGGGGCTGCAGATAGGGACAGCCGCACAGGCAGACATGCTACCGAGCAGAAACACAGGCACAACTGCAAACTCTGAAAGGCGCCGTTTCTGAGCACCCCTCGCACACGTCCGTACGCCTTCATCCAAAACACGCACAGCAGCGTGCACACAGATGCCACCAGCACTGTGCAGGAGCACGCAGGGAGGTAAGAGTGAACAGTTAAGGAGCTCGAAGTTTGCACTTACTGAAAAACACACAAATGCAGAAGTTAAAAGAAATGCAAATTCACAGAGAAAAAAGCCAGACGCAGCAATACACACATGAGAGAAAAGGGAAGACGCACATGCACAGACACTGCAGCTCGAGTTTTTACCCATTGAACTCGTTATCAGGAAACAAATTTGCTCTTGTCTTAGGAAACAGCCAAAGCATTTCCAAAAGCTTTTCAGGGGAGGGACTGCACCCCAGCAAACCTGTAACCCCCCCCCCCCAACCTGTGCAATAACATTGCTTGCAGTGCACCCTAGGCAAAAAAATAATAGCTCTTTTTCTGGGAGAAAAGGAAGGATAATGGTTACTTAGAAAGTGCTCCAGACAAGCTGTCAGGTTGAATTCAGAGAACTGGAGTCTACTCTGGGACAGCACTGGCTCGGGGTGATCCCTTGTGAGTTGGGTTTCCTGCCTGCTACAGCTTAAAGACAACGATTCTTTGTTTCCAGTTTTTCTGGTGAAAAAACACACGCCTGCCTCCGAAGAGGGTCAGGGAGAAAGCAGACAAAACACTAACTCTGGAATTTCAAAGGAAAACAATTAAAAAAAAAGAAAGAAAGAAAAAAAAAGAAAAAAAATCCAAGAGCGCTAGCTACTGTCTCTGCTGGAATCATAAATCCCTGGTTTGGCCACACAGTCGCAGTAACAGAAGCACCAAAAAAGCCTCCCCTTTTTCTGCTACGCAGCTAAAAATGGGATATTTCATCACCCGGCACACAAATATCATCGACAAATGTTTTAACATGTACGGACAATTAAGAGGGCACAAAGCTGCAACTGCTTTTTCTCTGAGAAGGCTGAGACCGGAGGGTTTATAACCCTTGCTGCGAACAGGGGCCGTTCCTCACACACTCGAAAGCAGAGTTTGCTGAAACTGGTCAAGATTTTTCACCTTTTGGACCTGAAAAATGGCCTCTTCCAGAGAAGGATTTTAGGCAGGAATTTGAGACTGTTTTCCTACGGGAACTTGCTTATGCAGCCGTGCTGCCTGTGGGCTCTTTGCCCCTGGCTCTCCAGTCCCCAAAAACTTTTGAACCTGTCACCCAAAATTCTCACCAAATTTGACAAGTGGGAGCGCTGCATTCAAGAGGGGTCTTACCAATCTAAAGAAAACTGCTGGGGAAAGAGAGGAGAGAGACTGTGGCCCTGACAGAGAAAAAAGCAGCTGCACGGACTTGGATTTTGTTGGGCACCAGGGAATCTGCACGAGGCAGGTCTTACGAATTCTCCAACATCAGGAAACTCTTCTTTAGGGACTGACAGTGCAAGTGGGTACAAACCCCTGCTGGGTGAGTTTCAGAGCTCACTGATCTGTTTATGTTCTGAAAATTGCCAACAACCGAGCAAAACATACAAGCAAATACACCTCACACCCAAACATCCTTGCTGTTCACACAAACACTGCTCTAACGCAAACATAAACGTGGGATAGCCACAGAGTAAATCCTCAAAACTCATCTCCTCCATCCACAATCGTGTATTCACTTACAGATTTCTGGAAATTACCTGCTTGGGTTCAAATCCTATGCAGCATTCAGGATTGTGTATTAAACAGGAGACTTATGCAGACCCCAATGAGCTTAAAAGTAAGTGTGGGCTTTAAAAATGTGTTGGATTGAGGCCAGGATGCTCACAACCATACAGGACACAGCCCTTCGGCCTCCGAAATGTTGTATGTGGATATACTTTCCATTTCCCTGTGGAAATCTACTTAAATGACACCATTCTGAAGGCGAGCAATTTCAGATCTCCATGGATTTGGGCAGATAATGTGGTCTCAGGTTCTCCTCCCATGTCTCCGGTACCTACAGTAGGTCAGTCATCGCTCCAAAAAGTCACGGAAAATGCAACAGACTGTCTCCAGTGGAGCACTGGGAGTGGGACACAAATCTTTCCATTCAGCCATGAGAGCAACCTCATTTCATTTTCCAGAAAATTATCCTCTAGCCAAAAACTACTGGTGATTTTCATTAGAGCAATTTATTTCTCAAATGCAGCTGAAGACAATTTGTACCAATGACGCTAAATACCGTACTTTGGAGTGTTTATGAGGCTGAGAAGTGAAGAAGCTCAGGCAAGAAGAGTCCTTTGAACACAGCAAGGTTCCCACCTATCTGGTCGGAGAACAGAATGCACACGCTTTGTGCACCGGCTGGACGGTGTCTGTTCCTGCCATGAAAGCAGTTCAACTCTCCTAAAGCAGGGCTGCATGTGCAGAGCTGGCATTGCAGAAGAGAAGTGAGAGGGCAAAAAATAGAAGGGAAAAAAGGAGTCAAGTCCACAGCTGCAACCAGCCAAGGCTGGTTTGTCTCCAGAGCCAAGGCACAAAACCCCGTCCTGTGACTGGGTTATTTGCACTAGCTATGTAACCTTAGAGAAAGTGCAAGAAAAATTACAGGAGGAGTGAAGAAAACTGTATTTCTTTCCTACCTCTGACATGTATTGTGCTTTTTCATCACCTTCTCCTGCTTTTGAATCCTCAAGGGAAGGTGGTTAGAAAAATTTGTTTGTCTGTTTTAACTCAAAGGCATAGAGACAAGAAATATTTACAGGATTAGGAGATTCTAGATGCATTAATACAAAGGAAAATGTTTCATCTTTTGAGAAATGTAGGAGATAAGAAAATACTTATTAAAAATCATTATTTTTAACCTGAAATTCCTTTTCCAAAGAATATTGTTGTCTTGAAGAGAGCCTATTAAAAACCCTTAAAAGGATGCAAGGAGAATCCTGTTGCCTAACAGACTAGACCGGGGCTGCGCAATTCCAAGCCCAGTTTCATGTCCATCTCGAGTTTCTTCGGTGATATTGGACAAGACACTTCACTCTGCTCCCCCAGTTCCTTGTCTGTCAGCCTGTCGTGTTCACATGTCCCTTATCCTGTCATCTTATCTCACGAATAATACTTGAATCAGTTACAGTAGGCTGACGTGGGTCGGTGTATCCTAGAACAGCATCCAGGCACCAAACGAATGCAGAGGACATGTGCACATTGTGGGAGAAATGGAAGAGGAATGCTAGGTCTTATTTTTTATTCGACTGCCCCATGGGTGTGTTTAGTCCTTTATTGACACATGTTGAAAGTCAAAACGCCTAGCTGACAGAAATCAAATGCAAACCGCTGTCGGCTGCGCTACAGAAACACACTCGAGGGCAGTAAAAATGGAGGGGGAGGAACATTTTTTCCTTTAAATTTCTTTCTGCCTGAGTGAATCTAGGCCCAGCTTGCAAAGATAAAGGGTACAAAAAATTCAGAGGAGTGCAGTTTTACACAGGGCATTTCTCTTTAATAAAAAAAAAAAATAATCTGCAGCTTTCTTCCCTTTATTTTTAGCAACCACCTGGCCTGAGACAGAAAGAGCAGAGTCTTGGATGTGCGTGCATGTTTATGGGGAATTGTGGAGGAACACGTGTGTGTGTGTCTGCTTTATTCAAAGGGGAGCAAGCCTAGCTTTTCTTAATTTTAAATAGATGACTGTTAGCGTCAAAGTAGTCAGTCCCCGAAAAGCCTGAATGGCTTTGTCTCTGCAATGTACCGTGTTTCAGCAACTAGTGCCTGGCTCAGGAAGAGAGAAGAGCATGGCAGGGAACAGACAGCTCGAGTGGATAGTTATATGCTGGACAAAAGAAGCTGCTGGAAAGAAAAGCAGCACTCATATTGTGTCCAGGGTCCAAGACAGATGTTGGAGATGAAATGCAGCGTGGTGCAGGGAGAAAGAAGTGCTGGCTCTGAGAGCAGTGCTCGTCAATGAACAGCCAGACACCCTGCGCAGGAGCTTGTTCAATGTGTGATCTCCGTTTGCCTTTCAGAGAAATGGGGGGGTTGTGTCTCTCTCTCTCCAGCTGCTTAAATAAAAGACTTTCTGCCTTTCCCAGCTATTCTTTGAAATGCAAACTTGTGGCTCATCAACGAAGCCATGTTCTCCTGAGCAGCACAGAGATGTTTATATATGAGGTGAGGAAACTGCCTTGGCACAGGAGCAGGCTGCTTCTAGGTGAGTTATCTCATATGGCAGACAGGAGATTTCACACTTTTCCCTGAAGCTTTCACACGGAGAAGCTGAACACAGCTCAGTGAATGAAACCAATGTTCCTGCAGTTACACAAAGGGGAAGGAAGAACAAACTCAAGGCTCCTCGTCCTACACGGTCAGTTATAGAGCACAGGACCAGATTTTTGGTCTTTAACACCCTATTTGGCCTTTAGAAATGCAACTGTCTGACTGTGACTGTCTTACATAGGCAAGGGATGTGCATCACACCCATCACACCAACTCTCATCATTTTATCATGGCTGAGAATCCAGTTTCTCATTAAAAATCAGAAAAAGGAATAGAACTGTAGCTGCAGAAGAAAACCTGAAAAACCTGACTGAAGGACATACAGACAACTCAAAAGCCTGAAGGAGCCCCAAGGGTGTTATTAGCTTTTGAACTTCAACATTTCTAAGCCCTAGCTACACGACCATAATTTCTAACAGATTAAAAATTCTGGGTTATTTGAAAAATAAAATCAAACTCTTCCAAAATGAAGGTGTCAAAAAAATACAATTGGTCTTTCTTGCTGGATGAAACCAGCTGACAGATTTGTGTGTGGAAGACCTGAGCGGCCTTTACTCAGTAATGGAATTTATTGTGAGAAAATTTTATCCTTTCAGCTATGAACACACTCAGAGAGAATTAGTGTCCCAGTCCTTGGTATATAGCTGAGATTTCAAACTCTTTCACATAAAGAACAGAAAATATGCCATCAGTTCATTAACTCGGTGATACACAAGTGTGAAAATGACAGATACACATTTTATGCCACAATGTTGGCTGGACAAGTGGAGATGTGATTTTCAACATGGATGGGGCTGAAAATTGTGAATTATTCTATTTGAACCACTCTGTGCATGCATAGCAGATCAGAACATTTTCATGCCAAGGATATTATATAAAAGGTCTAGTTTTAACCCAGTCAAAAACATTGTGAGAGCACAGGAAGACTGGGCATTTACACGCAAAAGACTGACCTTCTTTGGTGGCAAGACGTGAGGAAGCTTCTGTGTGGGATGGAGTATTGTAGACCAGCAGTGAGCTACCTACAATGAAAAGAAAAGGAGTTATTGCAGTTTGAATGTGCTCTGCCAGTGGGGAACCGTGCAGGCAGGTAGAAAATGCTGTCACAAGGATCTAAAGACCTTGATATCCTCCCTTGAAAACTGACCTAGAAGGGTGAGGTTGGGTAATACATTTATACAGGTACAATATCTGTCACAGCACAGCAGAAATTACCATGGCACAGATTGCATTCCAGGATAAGGAAGAAGCTTTTCTCTCTCTAGCTGTGATAGAGAAATTTCCTGTTTGAGGAATTGACATTCAGGATCTGAACATTTTTAGAGCATCACGTGCTTGGTTTTGGGCCAACAGCTGCAAAAATCTCACTGGTATTCCAGTATCTCCCATGCTTTGTGGAATTTGAAAGTAGCTTTCTTGGTTCAGAGTGGCCTTTCCATCCAGCCCCACTTGGAACAAAACCGTTCAAGATGAGCACAAAAAAGAACCATTGGAAGAGCCTTTGTTTTGTACAGTCCGTGGTGGAAATGCTCCTTTCTAAGGATTTTACTTTGGTTCTTCTACAAACTCTTCTGGAAACGGAGGAAGAAGCCCTGTGAACTCTTGGAAGCAGCATGTAATACACATTTCACGCTTGTCTAGTTATGTGTGTTTACCCTACACAATCTTCTAGGCTCACCTTTCCTACAGCTCTTTGAAAAAGCTTCTGCTGCCTCGGAGGGTGACACCCCTAACAAGGCAGAGAGCCCTTCTCTGTAGGGACGTGAACCACGGGTGTGTACGGATGAGAAGTGCTTGTACACACACTTCCTGCTGCTCGTATCTATCCAGGGAGATTCTGTCCCCTTTAAGGTACTTGGTCCTAAGCAATGCCCAGCAAACAGCACAGATTTCGGTATATGGTGTGCTGCCCTGTAGTACTAACTGAGGAGGATCTTGTGACTAAACCGTGCAATCTCCGTGTTCCTCTAATCCACATGATCCCAAATAACACCGGCCCCACTTGCCCCGCTGTCATATTCACAGCGTGTCTCACTTTCCTGCGAGAGCTGAGGATTAGGCAGTTGGCTGCCAGCAGTAACATCCATTGCAGGTGCTGGATCTTACCGGCCCCGTGCTCCTATGGACTGCTTCTCTTCTCCACATGCAAACAAAGCCAAAGATGTGCACGAACCAGCATGTGCACAGAGACAGAAGGTGTTGGAAAACAAAACCTGCTGATAGGGAGGGGAGGATGGATGCTACCAGATGCTGCAAGACAGGGGATGTTTTGAAAGGCCAGGATGGATAACATGGTAAACAGGGTGGGAAAGAGTTCAAAGGGAACCCGAGGGTACCATGTCTGTGAAACTTGCACACAGCCAAAGGGATTGGCTTAAATATTTAGAGAGATTGGCTTTTTTTTTTTTTTTTTCTGCTGCTGGAGGAGGAATTGCAAAAGCTTTGTCCACCTAACTCATGTTTTCATCAGATGGTCTCTGGCTTTGGCATTTCTTTCTTGAATATCTGTGGGGAAACTCCTGTCCACTGCTCTCTCCTTTTCAGGTTCTTTGAAGGAGATCCTGAGTGCAACGCCCAGCCTAGCTTGCCCCTGCCAGACAGGGAAGTGCTGGGGAACTCAGAAACACGCTTTTCTATGACTAAATAGGCTGCAAATGCCTGGTTGCAGGGACTGGCGGAGGAGGTGGGGGGTGGGGTGATGAATAGCCCTGAACGAGCCTGCATGATCAACCTATAGCTACTTTACCCTAAGAAATGCAGCCCAAGCCACTGGAAAGGGACGGCGCCTCCCCCAGTTTAATTGCTAAAAGTTCTCACCTTTGCCCGACAGTCTGAGGTTTCTGGTGGGAACACCACAGAAAAGGAAATGTGTTTCCTATTAGGGGTTTTCAATGAAGGAGGGAAAGAGAGAAAGCCAGAGACACCGATCAGGACAGAGAGAAGCAGACAGACAGAGGCCAGGCTGCTCCCTCCCTTACTCGTTCTTGAGCAAACTGGCTGTGATGAATTTTCATTTTGTTCTTGTTCCCCTACCCCTCACTGGGTCAGTGACACCTTAGATTAAATCAGCTCTTTCTGGAAACACTGCTATTGTTAATAAAGTACAGGGCTATTCTCCTATAATTAATATTAAACATGTTAGTTTATGGTTCCCCCCACCTTTTCCTTTCTTTTTTTGTTTCCCTTGCATTACTTCAAGAGGAAGATGGGAAACGACTGAAAAACACAGCAGAAGAGGGGTTTTTCTCCATAAAGCTTTTTTTTTTTTTTTTACAAGGCAGCTCATCCTTCTGAGATGCAGGAACATCTTGGTTTCAGACCCTTGCAGTCTGTTTAACCTGGAAATCTTTTTTTTTTTTTTTTATCCTAACCTTCTGAAGGCCACGTGGCCTCCCTCCACATCTCCTGGTAGAATCGAGGTTCTGCTGCGTTTAGCAGTATAGTTTTGTTTGGCATTAATATATAGCTTGAAACCACAGAGCAGTTTTCTGCTTCTGCTTCTCACCACAGGCTCATTCTTTCTCCTTCAGGCTCTTCTCGTTCATACACACCACACACGACCGACCTCCCATCACTAGCGAGGGAAAGGACAGGAGGTGACAGACACCGGCACAGCAGGCTGGCATCCAGAGGTGCAGGGGGATGAACAAGGAGAAAAGCTCAAGGCATGGCTTCACAGTTTCAGAGAGGAAACTGGAAGAAACACTTAAAGAAAGATAATTTTTTGGAGCAGGGAGGTGGACAGTAGTTCCCTGGAAAAACTCCTGGGGGGTGTTTTGAGAGACTCCAAAGGATAGATTTCTGCAAGGACTGGGTTCTGCAAGCCTGAAACCTCCTAAAGGTCAGAGACATCTGAATTCCTGACTGCTTCAATAGGTTACGGAAACAGGAAACAACTGCACGACCTAAGTTTTGCCTGAAGACTAAAGGTGCTGTGATGCGAGTTTGGTTTAGTCTCCACTATATTAAATACCTCACCTGAACCTTCTATCTCCAAAACGAAGATTGAGCTTTTGTTGAGGTCTTCCAGGTATTACTGGATTATTTTTTCCATCTGGACTCAGATGTGCCAAAATAACTCCTTCATAGGCAGATAAAAGGCTTTCACCCTGATCAGGAGTGTAAAATGTTGAAAAACTTCTGAAGAAGCTGCTTTTCAGGGGGTCTCCCTGCCTGGCTAGCAAACAGGCTCAGAAAATTCAGATCAGCTTTGTTTCTTGGAAAACAAACACCAAAGCTGAGGATTCACTAGTCATCACATATGCAGCTTAACATCCTGCGAGGACAAACACCTTTCAAGAGAGAGACTGGGCAGATGTCATCCAGCCTAGAGATCTGCAATTCCCCAAAGTTCTCCGGTCTTTTGTTGCCATCCCATATTCTTCACCCTAAGCAGGAACAGAGCTGGATGTCTCTGAAACAAACCACCTTACAAAAGGGGAAAAATTCCTGAAAAAAAAGCCCATCTCCCCGTGGCACTGAGCTCAGAGGCTCAGCACTGAACATCCGCTGGAAATCAGTCTGGAAAAACAATGAGCTCCTTTCGAAGGCGTTACTCCAGGAGGGAGTTAACCAGCAATCCAGAAACCAGACTGTCATTAGGCAGAGCTCGGAACAGCTGCAGGGAAAGGAATGCTCTTCAGAGGCTGCCCGACCTCCACTCAGACAGGAGCTTGCTTTAAATAAGGACAGCACTCACATGACGTCTTAGAACAGCCCAAGGGGCTCAACAGAGAAAAATTTATAATCAGAAAAGCTGGGGATGGACCAGGATTGAATTCTCCTTTTGTATGCATCCATGTAAAACTGGAATAACTAATTTGTCTGAATCCAGCAAAGTTGCTCAGGTTTTTAATAGCACAGAAATCATGGTAGGCATTCCCCTGGCAGAACATTCTATTTTTAGGATTATTATTCAGAATGCATTGCAGCAGCACTTAAATGTTGCGACTGCATTAGCACTGCATCGTGCTGGGTCTTGAGAGACTTGAGCCACAATCCCTGTTCCGCAGATTTGCCATCTCAACAGACAAGACCGGCGAGAAGGCAGGGTTACTAGCTCCATTTTACAGAAAGTAAAACTGAGGCACAGAGGAACTGAGGCAAAGGTTTACTCCTCCTAATTTCAGGCCTTTAAAGGCAAATGTGGGATCCCTAAAGCTTGAGACTATCACCGGAGATGCTGTCTGGAGCTAAAGCAACAGAAGAATTCAAGTCCTCTGCCAACCTTTTCAAATTCAGCCTGGTTCTTTGATTCAAAAACCATACAGCTCCTTCTTCATCTCTTTCTGTCAATTCTTAAGTCTTATCAATGAGACAGTTCAAGTGTCTCACTTGAGTATTTATCTTGTGGGAATTTAAAAACATTTCCGGTTACAAAGCGTCTGATTTGCCCAGCCAAAATCAGCAGGTTTGGCCAAAGCAGCACTGGCTTCACAAAACTGCCTTACGATTTCCCGTAAAAATGTGTAATTCTGTATGGAAACCTTAGTTATAAAGATATTCTGTGTCTGCAATAATCTTGAAATGTTCTGAGAACCAGCAGCTCTTTGCTGATGAAACAGGATGAAATCTGCAGATTATTTTGGATGGGAAATTATTTTATTCTGAAGTTGTAAGGGACAAAAACTGTTCAAATCCAACACTTTGGTTATTTGTTGTGAATCATTTCTTTGGCTCGACTTCTCAAACAAAATAAAGGTGGGGCTTACAGAGGCACCCATCTGTGATCCAACTCTTGTCCCACTGTAATCTGTAAATCTCCCACTGGTTTTAGCAGAGGCAGGGAGAGACCAGCGCTGAACAGCTTTCAAGAAATACTCTGAATAAATGCAGTCTCGCTGCTTTATTGCACTGGCCGGATGGAGACATCTTCAGCTGCCTTTACATCACAATTTGATTTCCCAGTGGAAAAAATACACTTTTTTCTTTCTCTCTCTGTTACGGAACAATTCGCCCGCAACCCATCAGTTAATGTGTGGGTTAATCTCCACAGCACATTTATGTATTTTTATCATATAGCCACAGATGTTTTTATTATCTGTAAGACTATCTAATCTTCACCTCCCTGATAGCACCACTAACTCCATCTAAGTTAAAATTCACTAATTAACTTTCCACGCCACTTTTTATTCCTCTCTTCCTCCTTTGCTCTCTCTGCTTGCCTTTCTCTGTTCTCTTCCCTTCATCCTTGTTGTTCTTTATCCCGCAAGAAGAGCCCTAGAAGTTCAATACTAGAGACAGCTTATCCCATCAGCATGTCGCAGCAGGGCTGGGATAAATCTGAGCAATACTTACTTTCCCTGAGGTAACTGAGGTGAGACAACAGAACTTCTGTGTTGTAGAGAGAGGTGGTTCGGAGGAAGTCATCCTTGTTCATTTTGCAGAGCTCCTTGCCATCCATGTTCTGGAAGATGGTGGTGTCGATCTCCATTAATCCGTATTCCTTTATAGCCCATTCCAGCCACTGGCGCACGTGTTCCTGGGTCCATAGGGTGGGATCTGGCAGGAAAGCACAAAGGATGGTAACGCTATACACAAGCCGAGTCACGGCATTAACCATTGTTTCCACAACCAAATGGATTTAATTTACTGATTCTAATGCGTCTGGCCAGGATGAACAAATATTGTGCTGTAACAGGGCTCAAGGTGCATAAACTGATCACACTGACCCTCTCACCTGCCTGAATCTTACACCTGTGCTTGGAAACAGTATTGGTGACATTTAGCTGTGACTTTCCTCCCTCTGGAAAAACGTTTCCCAAAGCAAACTCCCTTTGCTTCGGTTCTGCAATGCTGTATAATTACATCAGCGCTGGATAAGTCACACCATCCTTTGCAAGTGCATTGCAAAGTCCCAACAGATGGCATTTTAAAGTCTGAGGATGGTGATATTTATGGTCAGCAAAGGGACTCTGAAAAAAAAAGATTATTGCTTAAACAGAACAGCTTGCCATGTATCTCTGAGTCACATTTGTTCACCCCGCTGACAAGAACACAATTCTACCTCTGCGAGCCCTGTAAAACCAGCACAGCTATTGGAGGGCAATGTGGATTTTATACTGTCTCATGCATCATTATCAACTGTCAGCAAAGCTCCAGCTGTGGAATCTTTATTACTGGAGATGACGTAAGAGAGAGATTGAACCCGGCTGGAGTTTCAGACCCCATGGTGATGGTTTGCTGCATCAGGAGTTAAAAAAAGAAACCATCCTTTGAGTTTTGAAAAGAGCACTAGATCAGAAAGTCCCAGCAAGGGTTTGTGCCACGATACCGTTGTGCCACGATACTCTTGTGCCACGATGCCATTTTTAGGGTCGTTTTTAAAGAGTCATTTTCNAAAATAGTGCCTTGCTCCAGGAGTGTAAACTGTGTGTGCTTGGACAGCGAGGATCCCTTGACACAAAAAGTCAGGTAGTGGCTGTACCTGGTACATTCCTGGGCAGCTGAGGTCCAGAATAACGGCGTGAAACTGAGAAGTGAGACCAAGGAATATTGAAATTACAGCTGGGATATTTTGTCCCTGGATTTCTAGTAAAACCAGGTTGCTTAAAGCTGAATTTTAAACAAAGAACTTACAACCCCCGTACCTTTGCAAGTCTGTTTTGGGAAAAAAAGATAGATTTCCTTTAAATTCAGTAATAGCCAATTTAAATTCTGCTTTCTAAGCACTGGCAAAAGACTGCGAATTTTACAATGCAAGTATTCAAGGGAGGGTTCTTTTTTTTTTTTAATTGAAAGAGTTATTTGTCTTGAGTTTTGAAATAATCCCAACATTTAGAAGGCATAGTGAATTTGTGGTCTCCCTTTAAACAAACACTTTTGAATTTCAGATATTCGTTCAGCCTATTTATCACTGCAAAAGACACTGAAAGGTCTCTGAAAAACTGCCTTCTTGAAACAGGGCTTAGAGTTCATTATTATTACTATTGCAAGCCTAATGCGACATTATTCTTGCCTATCTTCACCCTAATGCGCTATAAATCTTTTACTCTGGATTATATTAAAATTTCCAAATGCCTTTCTTGGATGAATTTGGCCTCACATCCTGCAGCCAGAGATCTGGGATGATGTTCATTATTGTCTTCCAAAGTCTGGTAAATCACTGCTATTTCACAAGTATCTCAAGTTTTTGATTTGTGGATGCTCTTGAGGGGGAAGAAAGTCCTTTTTTTCCACTTTCCTTCAAAGAGGAGATTTTAAACCTTCTCTTCTACTGAGGGCACTAAAAGTCCTTTCCCCTATTCCAACACCACACTTTTATCTTTTTAAATATGCCGAAATAGCATGGGGAAGAGCAGGACAAAACATTTCTCTTGACTATCTTTAGCACCCTTGTAATGACTAGTAGCTGACACCTTCCCAGGCAGTGTTGAGGCTGAAGACGTCCCTGATCCTGTCACCGTTAGGTTAGCCACTCTCTCTAAGCAGATCCTAATAAGGGCTTAAATGGTACTTTGAGATTTGCTGTCAATCTTTTATTGGCTTCCCTTCGCTACATTCAGTTCAAGCTTTTCCTTTTCATCCTAAATGGCAAACAAATGCTTCGGAATTGTCATCTGTTCATGGTCAAGCCTCGATCAGAAAACAGAGCTGAATTCCACGAGTACATTTCTTTCTGCCAACAGTTCATCTGCTTGAATCAGCTACAATCCTCGGTGAAACCCTCACGACGCTGGGTGAAAAGCTGCACCCCTTGAAACCAGTGGAAGTTTCAGCATGTAAACTGGGCCAGGACTTGGCTCACAGTATCTCCTCTGCTGGAAAGTTCCCAGGCTAGCCTGTTTATTTCTACGGTGTTTATAAACTTTGCAGGGAAAAGTCCCTCGCGTTCCAGGTTCAGACTTCACCGGTTGCCTGCCACAGCAGCTCTCCTCCTGGATTATCCACACGCATCCTGCCAACTTCAGACAGCAGATGTGGATATCAAACACAAGCAGAGAACTGGACAGGAATGTTTCTGTGTAACAATTTTTGGAAGGATAATATAGTTGCTGTAAAATGTAATTTTTCTGGTTTTCTACTTCTAACAAAGAAATGAAAACAAAATAGCTCATTTTGAATCAATATGACATGAAAGTACATCTGGGCCCTGCAGAGCATCATGAGAATTATAATTTGGGTGCACTTCTTGCTTATTCTTGCCTACGAACTATGCTCTTTGATCACACCATGCGCGTCCCAGGATGCACTGCAGATTCTCCTCTGACACATTACAGGAGATGGATTTGGTTCAACACACCAAAACAACACTTCATTCCAGGGGGGGGAAAAAAAAGAAAAAGAAGCAGTAATAATCCACTTCTTATTCAAGGTACAACATATACTGGGACACGGGAAATTCCCACTAGCAAGAAATTCTGAGGTTTTCCTTGCTTTTTACATGGTTTGTAAGAAAGAGAGTGGATAAACAAGCTTTATCTGTTCATCTGGATATTTAAGACAGTGCAAGGAAATAGGACACGAAGAGTTTGATGGTGGTGGTACCTGCTGGGACAATGACTCTCCTCTCATTGGTGGTCATGTTGGGAGGAGGCCCGTTCTTCTCATCCATGTAGGTGCTGTAACTCATTGGGTTGGACTCTGTCCCTGCTCCGACGAGTTTGCTGCATTTGTTCACGCTACAGTCTACGGGGGACTCCCTGAAAAGCGAAAGGAAACAGATGACTTGTCATTATTATGCGCCTTTCATTCCTGCTGCAGCAGAAGGAGGTTTGGGTTACAGAAATGGCAAGTGTCTCGGAGGTGAAAAGTTAAAGGGAGTTTCTTGACATGTGGGAGAGGCCATTCCTGGCTTGTCACATGAATGTCATAAGGTGATCTATGAATCACAAGTCTCATGGAGGGGATCTCTGAGAGTGAAACCAGTTGGAGGAAAGAGTTGGAGGTGCAAAGACAACTGACTTTCAGACAAAGGCAATGGTAGCTGTAAGGTGGCACTTGATTCTGAAATATCAAAACTCACGAAACAGACAAAAAGCGAGTGCCTATCATCACACAGAACACAAAATTCCTGTGCCAAAGTGACAGGATAAGCACAGGGGAATACTGCAATAATAGTGTGGTATCTAAAGAGCCTGATTTCTACAGGGCTGAACGGAACTGATCCTGTCTGTTCCTAGCACCGAAACAGTCCCAGGCTTGTCTCCTACTTGGATAGGAAATCTAGAAACCTTCGGTGCCTTAGGCGTGAGTCAAGAACTTCAGACCACAGAAACTGCGTGCGAAAAAGGCTCTGGCTCCAGTTTTACTTCTGAGGTGATGGAGTGATGAGGAGGGAACATTTAGCAACTCAGGTGGCACTGTGCTAAGACCTGGACTACATGCAGACCCTTGGCAAGCAATAGGCTTGCTCTGTCTCACTCTAGGAGAATTATGAGCCTCCAAACCACAGACAGAGAGCACAGATTTTGTTTTTCTCCATCTGCAGTAGTAACTCATGCTTTTTAGCTCCAGAGGTCACTTAAAATACAAGTCCACAGCCTGCCACACGCACCCAGCACATCCCAGCTCTGAAGAAAGCACCAGGGAAGGGCAGAGTTGCTGCCCTCACCTTTGCAAGGGTGTGTTAACGTGCAACCTCTATGCATAGCGAGCACAGAGCCCGGTTTAATCCACTGCTTCAATCACACAACCGTCCTTCTTCGCTGCCAGAGGCAAAGTGGCCTGGGAAGAAACTGTTCGCTGGAGGGTAAGAACTGTGACAGTGTACCAAATCCCACCCTCTGAGTTCAGCTGGCAAGACTTCCCAGTTTGGACACTAAACAAATTTGTTTCTTAATCTGAATGGGGGGGGGGAAGAAATTACCAAAATTCACTTATCATGGTGGGGAGATAAATGCTCCACCGAGATATTCTAAGGCAGATGGTAATTTTTTCCTCATGTCTTACTGAGAGAATGTTGCTTGAAAATGGAAATAAGATGTATAACTTACACATGTTCGAATTTAAGGTTTTACTATTTCGCCTACTGTTTTTCCAGGCAGGGAACCAAAATCCGCCTTCAGAGAGGCAAAACTGCTGAAGGTTTAATGTCCCCGTGGCAGTCAGAGGAGAGTCTGAGCAACTGCAGGGACACCAGGGTTTTCACAGGGAATGTGATCATTTCTAACGTTCTGTTGAAATACTCTGTGTCAGGTGTTAAATGCTGCCTGTACTGGCAGAGAAAAAACCCTGAAGCAGCACAAAGGATCTTATTCTTTCCCGAGGAACAGGCTGTCCTGAGAAGACTCGGCGAAATGGTGAGAGCATCCGTGCTTCGAGGTGTCAGACTGTTCAGCTCAGTGCTGGCTGTCCCCAGGGAGGTGACCGGCCTCACCTGCCCTGCCTGGAGACCAGGTGCTGGTTTTAAATGGTGTGGGCAGCCCAGCTGGTGGGACAGACCTGAACACACACATATCCCCACGCAGTGAGGATGTATGGATTCCTACCTGCCTTTGGGATGAAGTTCTCCCTTCTTCAGAGTCAACAATAAAAATTTCTCCAAGTTTCCTGCAGTCAGCACCTCCCATGTGGCACAACTACCTGCTGTCTAAGGTCCTTTGAACGGGTTCACTCTCACCCCCTGCTCTGTAGTTAAATTTCCCTGGAAAATACCCTCCTTGATTGAAATACTCCATGTTTATAATAGAATAGTTAAATATACAATATTCATACCAAACTACAGGATATATCCAGACTCTCAGATAAGTATATCTTCTAAAAAGCTTATCTGCCTGGGAGCACACATACTTTCTACTGGCATGAGATGACACACATCAAAAGACCACAGCGCCCTTGGCTGTCTCTACCCTCTCGAAGTATTCTGCACATCCACATGGCCAACACAGCAAAGGAACAAAAATAACACCAGTGCTGTACGATATCTCCTCAGTGGTTTTGTGATGATTTTCCACTTTGCAGACTCTTGGCTTGGCAGCTGGAGCCCTGTCTATCCTCTGCCTCACTCTGTGTGTCTCAGCCTCCAAGAAGTTTAAGGGACTGAGGTGTCCTTACCAAGTTGGATCCAGAGCTATCCTCAGTGGGAACCTGACAGCAGAAGGACAGACGTAACTGGGAATAGCATTAACAAAACTTAACTGGGCAGCAGACTGAGCTGTCCTTCCCTTTAGAAAAATGCCATGAAATCTTTAATGGCAGCAAGCAGGAGCATCCTTAGTTTTGTGTCCTCTGTAGCCCAGCATTTCGTACTGGATCCAACTGGAGCCTTTTACTGGGAAATGAGGCAGCACTGCCAGACTGAATCATCCTTGCAGCTCCTGAACATCCACTCCTGTACTGCCCCAGCCCCAGAGGAGGGATTTAACAGTATCCCAGCAGAAGGCAGGTGTAGCTGCAGGCAACACAATGAAGAATTCAGTGTGGGGAACAACTATGGTATCAGGGAATATAGCTCCTTATTTAGTTCATGTGCTACCCACAAGCAGACTTAGATACATGTAAAAATTTCCTCATTATTTGACATGGTTTGTGCAAGAGGATTTCAGGTGCCAGATTAATCCTTGACTTTTCACAGAGACTTCAGGCTTTCAAGCGGCTGTACACACTGGACTTGCTGAGGTTCTGGGCAGCAAACGTCGATCTACGACGGTGAATGGATATAAGCTGCTTTCACAAGATCTCTTAAGTCTATTCACTGTGGCAGCGACAGAGTCCAAGGAATATGAAGCAGTACTCATTCCCACTGTCCGTCCAACGACTCTTCGTTCCAGCAGCTCCTCTACCAGTCTCTGGGGATGCCAAGAGCTTGGTGTTTTGGGAAAGTTTATGCTAGACTGGCCAAAATGGACAAGCAGCTAGGCTGGCATTGACTAATAAATCCTCTGTACAGCTTCAGCCTGTGCTCCAGATACCTGAAAATAAAGCCATTACTGTCCCAGGGCCTCTGTCTAGGAATCACCTTTGGCTTTCATTTGAAAGAGCAAAATAAGGGATTTCAGTGATTTCTGAACCTGACTCAGCTGTGGTCAGCGGGATATTTCCTCCTTCCTTGTATCCCTTTCTTCCTATCCTTTCATTGCTCCTCTCTTCCCATCTTCTTTTCTTTTTAAATTTGCCACTTTTTGGTGTAAGTCCCCATTTGGTGATCTCAGCTTTAATCTTTACACTTGAAATTAGATTTTAATTTTATTTTTTTTTGTTCAGTGAAGGAAGTAAGAACAGACATACTACGATTCTGCTTGTGGTTCCCTGTTACAGGCAGGGAGCAGAGCTACCAGGGCCGAATCCCAGCTCCTCGAAACTTGCATCTAACTGCGCTTTAAGCCTGCCTCTCAGGAATGCCTCAGGGGGAGGTTCACACCGAAAAAGACTAAGTCTGAAGGAGATACAGCTGTGAAAGGGATGGGAAAAGACATACAGGTTACAAACCTGCATGAGGAGAGCACAGAGGTTCAGTAGCGTCTGAAAGAGTCATGTGTAGCACAGACAGGTAAAATGCAGACAGCCAGGTAACTGCCCAGGCTGCTGCTCCGGCTGGGGACCAGAACAACTCAGCGAACCCCACTAGAGGGCTCACACGCTGCTTAAAGGAGATTTTTATTCTTGGAGACATCATAGATGGTCCCTTTGTTTTGTTTTGAGACAATTATTGTGGCATACAAGTGTTCTGAGATCCCTGAACCTTAGCATTAGTTTAAACTTCTGAAGCAAGAGAATGTCTCCAACGCATTTTCAAAGCACTGACTTTGTTATTTTAGCTAGACAAAATTTGTAATGTCAGTTGGAATTACACAGCGAAGTTTCCCCGCATCCGTGCACAGATCCAGCACATTAGAATGTTCTTTCACATTTGAAGATCACACAAATTTTGTAACATCTTTTTAAAACTCAGTCTCTGAGCTTATCTGCAAATGCAGAACTGTAGTAGCTCAATAAATACAGTCAGACTTTGGAACATCTGTTGTTTGGTTCTCTCTTTGCATTTGGAATTTGTGTAAAACATAAAGACTAATCTGTTGTTAAAATGGACAAAAAATACAAAAAGTTGGGTTAAACTTTACCCAGCATTTTTTCTAAATAATCCTCCTCCTTTATTCATTGGAATTTAAAATGTGTAAGATTTTGCTGGGTTGTTTTTTTTTAAATATAAATGATTGTACTTATATTCCAAAAGCATCTAAAAGCCTCAACAGAAATCCAGACCTAGTACGTTGGCAAGTGCCAGAAGAAAAGTTGCGAGCCACGCTCCCAGTCCCTGACTGGACGCAGAGATGAATGGTGCACACAGCACCTTGCAGCAAACCCACAGAAAAGCTGGACCTCTATTTTGTGTGTGTAACATGTCAGTACTACAAATACAAGACTAATTCCCTTTCCCAGCACCTAAAGGGGTGTGAGAAGCATTAGGATTTAAATTTTTCCGTGTTGGATTTTAACTGCCTCGTGTTTAGACACTAAACACTGCGAAACACAACTGTAGCACTGGGTTTTGTCTAAGCAAGCTGTCTGGGAAGGCAAGGAGAGATTTTGGGGCCACATACTGCCTCCAGGTTTGATAATATTTGAAAATTTCACAAAATTTCTACTTCTGAATCTTCTGCCCTAAAACACAGATCCCTGCCACTGCCTGAATATCCCATATACACAGTTAGTACGCAGCTATCTGGGAAATTCTTTCCAATTTGGGAGTAAACCAGGAAAACCCGACATGGGGTAGAAAGCTGGTCAGAGTTTCCATGTTCTTTAGCACTTGCAGGAACAACTCTGCAAAACAGGCTTGGAGAGATTCTTCCAAGCCCCCTTCTCCCAACCTGCTGGGGACCAAACCAACTCATCACGCTCTGCCTCCCAGCAAGCAGACCTGCTTCTGGTTGCTAAGAAAAAGAAGAAAAGCTGGACACCGTCCCTTACCGTCATCCAGCTCCCTCCACTGTCAGGTTTGCTATAGCTTTATCACTCCCTAGAGTACATAAACCATTCTCTCGGCAAGTAGAAAACGCTAGCGGCTTCAAGTACAGGTGAAACACAGAATAAAGGCTGCTCCCTCTAATGAGCCAGCTGGAACCTGGTAAGAGAGCGTGCTTGAAAAACAAGAGAGAGAAGGAGAGGCAGAGAGAGGGAGGGAGGGGGAATAGGTTTTGTTATTCAGTCCACAGTTCACATTAATCTGTATTGAGATCGGCGTTTGCCACTCGGAGGGTGCGTCGGTTTTGCCAGGCAGCTGATGGGCAGAGGAACAAGCAACTGGAGTGGCCCAACCTGTAACAATGAACTGTGATGGATGTGGGGGAAAGGACAAATTTTTAGCCATAAGTAGGAGGAGAGGATGGATAAGTCAGATGAATGTTGTCATTTCTTGGGTGGATTGGAGCTCTTGTGCTAACGAGTTATCAAAAGACAAGGCTGGAAGATATTCCAGTGCTTAGTTCTCACATTCAGAACAGTCTTTTCTTTTTTTCTAATGGGTTCAGAAGTTATTACCCTTTTTTTAGAGAGACTGAGGACACAGTTTCTGCCTAAGGATCTCATAGCCTTGAGCAAGCCCATAAAGAAGGATTTCCTTTTTGCCCAGAATAAGCACGCTTCTGGAGGGCCTTTCTCTGTGGGTATCAGGGCACTTACAGCTGTTAATGAATCAGGTTGTCAAAGCAGTACTATTTCCCTTTTTTTTCTGAGCAGATGAGGAAATTGTAGCACAAAGTTCACAATGGAAGGACAGCCCAACACATTTGATTCCCAAAACATGCAACACACGAGGGGAGAATGCTACAGAGGCTTTTGGACATACAAGTACATGCAGTTCTTCTGAAGTCCATAAACGATACCAGAGTACATCCAGGGCAAGATCAAGCTCAGCCTATAAATGATCACCACCAAAGTCCAAGTGACACAAAGACCTTTGTCTTACAGTAAAATCAGCATCTACCGTACACTTACGAAGAAAAAAAAACATGCTGCTGTTTGAAGCGTTTAGCACCACCATCTCACTATAGAAGTCTGACAGTGTGAGGCTGCTTTCTGTTTCAAACTCTGCACTTTGCTAGGTTCTGAGAAACCAGGAAAACAGGCTGTTACCGAAGCCCTAAACTAACCCTAAAGAAGAAAACCTCTCAGTTGTTTAACTGACCTGTATTAACATTGTACTAATGTTAGAGATGTTTGTGGCTTTGAAATTAAAATAAAATTATAAATTAATATAACTCTAAAACATAATGCTAAAAAAATAAAATTATTTTTCTTTATTGTATATATTTAAAATTGAAGTAATTTTAAAATTTTACACCTACAGTTTTTGTCCAGGAGGGTGTAATTTTTTCCTAGGACTTTGACTCGTGAAACATTTTTAAAAGAGGCAGTCTGAGCTGCACTAATAAAATATTTTCAAGTCTGGGAATTTCTCATTGAACAAGGACATGACCCAACTCCCTCAGCTCTGACAACAAATGGTTGGGGGCAGGCCTCCTACATCTTTGGCTAAAAGCTCTTGAAGATACATCATAACCAGTTTCCCTTTCGTGATTAACACCACTGCTCAAGGGTGCTCCTCAACTCTCTTTTTCACCAGTGGTCACACATACTCACACTAAGTCATGGGTCTATGACTTCTGTTACACCCCACCGACTGCCATAAAGGACCTCAGTGTCCTCTTTTTGGACATGCGGGACAAGAGCACGAGTGCAGGATGTGTGCTTTGCTTTTATTTAAGATTCAGTAGATGTGCAAAGGGTCTTTCCTTACCTCGATCCGTTCATGTGGTCATATTCCCTCTTTACATTGACCCGGACGGGCTGGTTAATCCACTCCTGCTGAGGAGGCAGAGGGTTGATTTTGTGCGGCTGGCCATAGTCAGGATTCCCTGAGGCTGTCATATCTGCCTTGGGGAGGTGAGTGGCAGCGCCGTACGTGGAGTCAAAGAGGGACTGGTCGTCGCTCACCACCGACAAAGCCTCCTGAGGAGAAAAAAAAAACAAAAAACAAGTGCTCAGAGTCATGACTAAACTAGTGACTTCGCTCCTATTCTCTCTTTGAGCTGGTGAGCACCTGCAAGGGCCCCACAGCTGCCCAGCACTGTCTGAAATTGCCATCTGCCAGGATTCCAGATTGAATCAGAATCTTTGGGGTCCATTAACCAGTATGCAAAACCAGTGGGTTGCTCTGCTAGCTGCTGGGTTGCTCTGGGTGGGGCAAGAGTTAAGGATAGCTTCTGCAAACAGCAAAGGTGGCTGCTGGGTGCTCTGCTATTGCCGTTGCTTGCTGTGAGCAGCTTCATCTGCGATTTTATAGAGTTACCTGCCCACCTGCTGCACTTGCAGGTTCAAAACCAACCAACGAGATAACACGCAGTGTGTAATTATCTGGAGTGTCATTTGAGGGTCTATACGTCTTCATTCGAAGGGGTTTGTGTGGTGTTTATATTTTGAGGTTACTAGCGAAAGAGAAGCAGTCAGTGCAGGTCAGAGTTATGGGTGTTTGTGGTGGGTGAAAAAATGTATTACTTTAGGCTTTCTGTTTATTTTGTGGGAAACGGAGGACTGGTGAGTTACCAAACTGTGCATTTCTAGAAATGCTTAAAAACAGGAAATTGTTATCCTTTTTTTTTTTCTTTTTTTTTTCCCTGCTGAAACTCCAAATGTTGACAAAAAGTTTTGACTATCAATTTCCCTGCGTGGATGCACTTGGGTTTTCTAAATGAAGCATGCCAGGCTCATAAAGGCTTTGGCACAGCCCTGCCTTATTCAAAGTGCATCTGACAGGGTCTGCGTGTTCCTTATGGAGCTAAGCTAACCGCACACAACACAGCTGCCATTATGGCTGGCAAGCCAGAAACTGAACGAGGAACCTCCCAGACTAAAAGCACACACTACTTTAATGCGAGTGGCCTGAATTTACAAATATAACGTAACAAAACCAAATAACCCCGAGTTTAAGTGGGCCTGACGAAGCTTGAATTGAGAGGAACACTCAAACATCTGCATCAGTCCTGCTGAAGTTACAGTATTTGCTATAAAAATTTTGTGAGCAACCTCTCACACTGACCAGCTGTGATGCCCACAGCTTCTAAGCAACAAAAATGAGAGCTTTTACCCCACACGGCCTGCAGTTGCATGTTGCAAGGAGCTCAAAGCACGTTCATCCTTTCCAGCAGCTTTTTCTTGGTGGATGCACAACCTTTCAAAAATAACCTCTCCCTTTTTCTGCTTTAGAGCAAGCTAAGGAGTGGAAGGTGCCCCTCGGAAGAGTTTCCTTGTGGTGCAATCCTCTGTGATTGTTAGAAACTCCTTAAAGGGACTGAGACTATCTCCAGGCTATAAACTTTGCCCGTGTAGAAAGGTACAAGAACACGAGATCTTCTGATGACAGCTCTTTAAAGAGAGGAAGCCTTTCCACCAGAGGTAAAGATATACTGATTTGCTGCTTCTCTGGTTCACTGAAGTCAGGATGTCAGGCAGGGGTTCCTAAACGATTCATCTTCTGTCTCTGCTTCCTCTCAGCACAAAAAATGTGGGGTTCCCTACATTATGGCATGAGGTGGTAGGCGAACCCCAAATACCGGGGGTGCTGGACTGACTGACGACTCTCTAGACCCAGTCTCAGATATGCATCTTACCTTACACGGCAAGGAAACCGTGAGTACCACCGCAAAGTCACGCAGTAAGGTTTTATAATGTTTGGGTTTGGAGATTTCCAGTCTAAAAACACACACAAAGTTGGGGGTTTTTAGGGAAACAGTATCTGGGAAAATGCTTTTTCTGCCTAAAGCTATTTTTTCTTTTGAAGAAAGGTTCTGATGGAAAAAAAAAAATGGAAAGCAGGGATGTTTCTGGCTAGTCTACCCTCCCCCCCAAAAAAACCCCAAACAACCCCACCCCAAAGAACAGCTCTGGACCAGGATCAGTGATCAGGGCTGCATCCAAGTACATCTTTACACAGGCAAGTCCACACCTTTCTCTGACAGACAGACTGTCTGATGGAGAAACCCGCCTCCTCAGATAAGGATCTTCCTTGAGAGACAAAGCGGCTGCCAGGCCCTGCCTACAGCAGCAACAGTTAACGGGGATAATGATAATCTCAGGGGCAGGCAGCGGTTGCACCGAGAAACTCTGCATTTTGCCGCTTGGATGCACACAGACTGCAAACTCCACCGTCTTTAAAACTCTGTCGTGCACAGGAAAAGAAATTCAAATGCGATGGCTGCCATCACAGCAAGCCCAAGCGGTTTCTGAACCAGGGATCGTTGAAGCTGAAGCCCTGAGTTAGTTACAGCCGCAAAAAGCTACAGACTGGAGGCTCTGGGGGAACTGAAGACACACCGAGCAGATCAGGCAGAGATAGCGGCTTCTAACACCTGCTTACTGTGCGGGTCGTGCATGCAAATAGCAAACAAGTATTGCTGATTGCATGCAAGGGAAGTCGGGTGGCACGCTGCCAGCTCCTGCTGTAATCAGCTTCTCCGTGGTGTGCACATCTACGGCTGAAGAAAAACAATGGGTTGGCAAGCAACAGGTAGCCTTTAGCAGCAGGGTCAGAGGATGGGGACCACTCAGATAATGTCTGAGCAGCCAGGACTACCTGAGACTCCGTTTAGCAATCCTGGAGGAGGACAAGGCTTGGCTAGCCCTGCCAGAATTTCAGGGTACAGACCCAGATGGGAAATGTGTACAGCCTTCCTTGTACTATCAGAGGCTCTGCTTGGCTAGGTTCAGTTTTGGAGGACTGGTCTTTTCTGGAAGCGTTTGGCTTCAGTTCTGGCTGAGGAAGAGATCAACAGTTAAATTGAATAGCAGAGGGTAAATTTCTGCCCCCTGGAATCGAGAGCTACTTAGCGCTTGGTGACGGGCAACTGGGAAAACACATGGAGGCATTAAAGGTGCTAACGTAACCTAAGCAGACAGGCCACAGCTCGCCAGGGCTCCCCCCACGCCGCTGCCTCCCGGGCTGCGTCCTTGGGCTGCCCAGACTGAGTCTGAGACAGGGGTCTTGTGTGTATTATTCTGGCATACATGTTACATTATATTGCCTCTGGGAATAGGCTAGCTTCACTTTTTCCAGTTTTTAATCACATTCCTGGCATAAATGTGGCAAGACCCGTCTAGGGCAGCTTGCAGCGCAGCGATAGGCGAGCTCAGCTCCCTGCGAAGCACAGCCCCAGCTTTTGCAAAGCAGCCCACCGCTGAACTGCGCAAATGAAAGGCTCCCATTGCTGCGGCTGCTGAAACAGCTCTGCGCGGAGCTGGCACCCGCTTCGGGATCCCTTGGACAGCACTATGCGATACGGCTATTATTAATAACAGTTTATAGTTGTAAGAGGTTGAATTGGCAGTTTTTTCTTTTTTCAGATGAGCCATCTAGACCCAAGTCGCAGATCTAAGCTGTTCAGTAAGGTGAGGTATGCTTTGATTTAGTCCCTGTGTGCTGCAGGAAAACCAGTCTGTTCTTCTGGTCACACAGGCGGCATGCTGGGGAGGGCTGACCATCCACCAATGCTTCCAGCAAGTTCTTCCAAAACGGAGATGGGATGAAAGTTTAAGTAAAATTTTCACTTAGTTAATAAACTGAGCAGAACATTTGAGCTAATGTATGAATGGAAGGGGTCTGAGAAAGAACCCCTGGGTAAAAATCAGGGGCAACTGTGCAACACAGACCCATGATGCGAATCATCATCATTTGCCTCGATGTTCTTCTGTTCACAGTCCCTGACACAGCCTCTGTTGCATTGGTGACTGATTAATAACAGAGCTAGGCCCAGGATATCCCCATGTCCTTGCTAACCTCTAGAGGTTTGCCTTGGACAAGGCCCCATATCCAAAGTTCACCGGCAAGGAAAGCTTGCTAGAGGTTCCCAGCTCGCTGGGTTCAGCCCTGGGAGAAAGGTCACGAAAACAAGAGCTGGTGAGGTGACAGCAGCCAGCGCTCTCATCCCAGGTAGGACCCAGCGCCTGCAATAACGGCTCTTCCCAGGTGCATGCGATGCGTTTACACTGAATATTGACTTTGAGCTCTTTACATTCACTTTTTCTGGCCATAACCACATTTAAAAGGCATTGCTAAAGATCAAAGGTTCATCCTCCTCCACAAAGTTTGACTTATGAGAGAAAAAAATGCTGAGTACTTGAACCATCGTACTACGCATGGAAAGATTACTTCCACCTCTACAGGGGTGGGTTTTGGGTTTTTTTATTTTGCAAGAGTATATCTTTGTCACTCTCAATCCTCAAGGAAAATCACTCCTGAAACATTTTTTTAAAGAGAATGTTACCAACACAGACCTGCTGTTTGAAGAGCTCAGATGTACAATACAAAGCACCAAAATGCGAGGTACCAGCAGCTCCCAGCCTTACACATGGCTTGAGGTTAGCACAGAGGATCTGTTCCTCGAATAGAAATGACTTTGGCTCTGCAGTTTTACAAGTCAGCACTTCTGCTGCCAGCATCTCATACAAGCAGAAAAGAGATAACATCACACTTACAAGAAAATGAGTCAAATATAAAATTTTAAAAGTCTGTGTTGAACTTGGGGCAGCAGATTCGGATGGACTGGGCACTGAATTAGGAGGCAGGAAGGCAGAATATTCTTCCCATCCCTGCCCCTGATCTTTGGCATAACTTGTAGCAACGCATTCCCCCGTCTGTTCCTTTTTGCTCCCTTCAGCCCTGTGTTGCCCTGATCCCTGCACCCTCTAAGCTCTGTGGGGCACAGAGACTCGTCAAACAAAAAGAGAGAAAGACCCGTGCAGCTTTTCAGTGCACTTTTCCGGAGTTTTGCTCCCGCTGCTCCACCTTCCTTCCTGGATATCGTGCAATTAGTGCAGGGACCCCACAGAACTCCTCCTGGAAAACTATAATCAGAGGCATTTTGTTGCTAACAACCACAATCCAATCTGGTGCCCTTCACAATCAGTTTAAGGCCTGCCTCTACAGCAGAGGATTTGCGGGCTGGAGCTACCACCGGAGATCCATCACAGTGCTGTTGGGAAAAGAACCGGCTGATAGCCATCGCTGCCTCGGTGCGCTGCTCTACACCCCTTCTACCTACTTGCAGCATTGCACAGTGATGGAAAAACTGTTTTCTTCACAGTATTTTCCAGCTGAGCTGATGGCTTTTGGGTTGTGGCAACCTAAATGCTGGTAATCCATGCCCGGGAGGAGATGCAGTCGTGCTTTCCCTGCTGCAGCAGGACTGCAAATTAAGAAAAAAGCAGCACACTTTTAAGACTGTGTCAAAGTTTCTGCAGATTTGGGGCTATAAAGGAGAGCTTTCATTTAATTATTTTGATGATATCCAATAGTGCAATAATTTTGCTCTGACTCTGCACTAGAGGCTTGCCTAAAACTACAGAACAGGTCAACTCCCTGGACAGCAAGCTTTCCTTTGCACCTCAGACTGCCGTTCTTTCACTTTCCACCCAGAGTACTGCATCGGAGCATAACTCAACAGTCCTAGAACACAGCATTGTTTCTTCACAATTCAGATAAATGGGAAACCACAACTTAGCAACTCCTGCTAGGAGGAAACAAAGCAGGAATAAGATAGGCAAAAAAATAAGAAAAACACACTGAAATTAGCCAGCTAAAAATGGGGCAAAATGCTTTTGTAATATTTCTCATAAGGTAGCATGTCCATTTTTAATTTTTTTTTACTATTTCAATGAAATTTCATGTCAAGTGGATAAAAGAAGGCTGCTGAAATTAATGCTTTATTGTTTTGATATCAAGATCCCCAAAACCTGACTCAAAAAGGAAACAAAAATTCAATCATGCGTCTGTACTTCACTCTTCAGAGGAGCACTTGACTTTGTGCACATGTTTATAGGATCAGGACCAGTGACTTTTTTCCTCAGCCTAGACTTCACATCAAGCACTTCACAGCCTATTTTGGTTTGTTTCCAACAGGCTAAATACCAAGTGGGAACAACCAGGACGCAGTGCTCCTCCCCAGCAAGTCGCTGCACGGGGACAATGATGATAAGGAAGCTTAGGGGCACCAGTGCCAGACATGGGAAATCTCCAGGGCCTGCCTCTGTGCGGTCTCAGCACAAGACCAGGAGAGGAAGTGGGAGAAAAAAAAAAAAGAACCTGCCCAAACTACTGCTGTGGCCTCCTGACCTCTTAACAGTAATGTGGTGAAATCTGAGGCTGGAGAGACTGGACATGTCTGATAGACGATCGCATCTCCGTCATATGGGTTCCTAAACCCTGGAAGCACACTGCTGCTCTTCCTTTGGGGGATCTCCCTAAGGGCTCCTGCCCCTCTTCGCTGCTTAACACCCTGCTGGTACTGGTACACGCTGGGAATAGTGGAGGAGGTGGATAAGGAGCCTGCCCATTAGCAAATGAGGGACAAATTACAGCTTCTGGCTTCTGTTCCCAGGAGGTTTGGGAGAATGCCTGCCCAGTTCTGCCAACCAAGTCATGGGAGATGATTTAGGATGAGGACTGAACCTTGGGGGTAAGACTTTAAGCCTGTTAAAAGTGCTGGAAGCTTTGCCAGTGGCACGGCTTGAGCTAGGTTTCATTTTTTGGCAGCTCGTTTCATTACAAAAGGATTCGCCTCCATGAATTAATCAGCATACCTCTGCTGTGGCAGGATCTTTATGATCTCGCAAGATCTTTTGCAAGCCATGTCACATTTCCAGAAAATCAATCAGCCTTTGCCAGGTATTAACACTCTCCTTGGCCATTTACTGTGCTTACATCGTTAATGATGTCTGCTCACAGCTTTTCTGCTCCAGAGTCACCCATGCTCAGTTAGAACACCTTGACACTGATTGCTTTCAAGAGCCAGGCAGTCAAATCCACCCAGCTCTAGTTCACCTTCCTTATTTTTTTTTCCCCCTCACCCTTGGAAAATAATTGACTTGCAGTGAGCAGATGCGTTTGTAAACAGAGACACATGGATATAACTGCGAACATACACACTTCAGTAAATATTATTGTAGCATTTTTATGGTCTTTTCTGCTGCAAACACATGGAGGGAAACTGCAAGATGGTTTCAGAGGCTGGCTTTCTGACAAACCCCAACTATCCTGAAGAATGAATGCAGCCTAGTGCTACGCAGAAATTCTGTGCTGACCTCAGCTTTGTCCCCAAGCACCCACTGCCACACTCCTCTCCTTGATGTAGTGCCAGAGGCTGCTTTTCACTGGCAAATATTTCATCGGGAGTTTGCAGACTGACCAAGCGCTTTGTTTCAGAAAACCCGAGCTCACTTTAAACTGCACTGGCCTGTTGCGACAGTGCCACCGTTTCTCCGAAAGGAGAGCTTCTTGGTGGCATTTTTTACTCATATCAGAAACTGAGACTATATAGCGATCCTGCTGCCTTTGTTTTCCACATGCAAAGAGCAAGCAAAGCTTTTCAATAAAAATGATTCACCCTAGAAAGGAAAACAATAAGATGAGAAACCCAAAAGTATTGGGGGGTTTGTCATGAGAGAGGGTAT
Source organism: Syrrhaptes paradoxus (assembly GCA_013400615.1). Classification (NCBI taxonomy): domain Eukaryota; kingdom Metazoa; phylum Chordata; class Aves; order Pterocliformes; family Pteroclidae; genus Syrrhaptes; species Syrrhaptes paradoxus. Next base: position 124,370 of record VZTO01002252.1, read on the forward strand.
GCCACATCTACGTGTCTCCTCTTTAACAGGCTGCCTTGAAAAGGACATAAAGCGGAGTCTTAAAAACGTGAAGGAATAGGTGCAAACCACAAAATCTTATCTTTTCAGGTTGGGTTCCTACTGCCAAAGCACTGGAAACTGTGAAAAGAGTGTTCTCCCAGGAATTCAAGATCTGGGAGGTGGCAGTTTAGAGAGACACAAATATTTCAGGTTCCTCTGAGCTCTGACTCACCGCTACACCAATGCCCATTCATTATTTTTTATTTCGCTTTGATACCATTGTCCCAGTTACATTCACAAACACCGCAATCGTATCCTGTTTTGTTCTCTGACACCATTCCCTTCACAATCGCAGGAAGCCCATCAGGAAACATTCATTGGGTGCTGTTATGTTTCCATCCGCAGAGAACAAAACATGCACTTTCAGCCCAAGATGACTTATTCCAGACTACAGAAAAACAATAGCATGAAAGAATCAAAGCAGAGTCTCCAGGAGAGAGCGCAGTGTGTGCTTCTCCCCCGAAACAGGGGCAGGAGTCCTGAGGAATGCTCCAACGCCGCTTACCTGGGGAGTGCTTAGGGATGGAAAGGTTCAGCCAAAAAGAAATAAAAAGCATAATCCATCACTGACATCTCGAGTGCATGCTGCAAGGTCTGGACACTATGTCAGAGGGGGCAAATGCAAGTCCAACACAGTCCTGCAGCTGAATCCTAAACCAGATGTGGCTCGAGATTTCAAGCGTTAGGGCTCGAGTCTATTTGTGTTCTGGATTTGGCCTGGGTCCCTGAGCTACGTTTGGATTAAATCTGTGTTCAGGGTCTCGGTGCTCATGGTATTCAGAGCATAAATTGAGTGTTTCAGGCCAGAGCTGGTTACTTGGGCTTGTTGTCAAGTGTACATCACCCGAAGTATGGAGATAAGAGGAAACGGGGGAAGTGGTTCAGGACTCATAAGAACCTAATTCTTCCCCAAGAAGCATATGCACACGCTTGACAGAGCACCGTGAAACTGTTCTCTGACTCTTAACCAGAAAAAAATGGCGTTTACTGGGATGCACAAGTCCCAAGGCTGAGATTTTCAAAAGAACCTGAAGTTACACAAACGGCACTCACATTTAGCAGGAGTGGGGAGCCCCAGTCCCTTGAATCCCTCTGAAATACGAGGTTTAAACCTCATGAGAGAGGCCAGGTAAAGAGGAGCAGCTAGCAACAATGCCCAGCCAGGTTCTGCCTTTCCTTTGCCACTGATCCTGGCTGCAAATACAGGTGCCACCACTGCCCAGCTGAGTGCTGAATAAAGCCGTGCATTGATGCCTTCTGCAGAATACCCAGCCTCTGCTGGCTCCTCATCCAGTTCCTAACTGGTCTCCTCCACTTGGCAGCGGAACTGACGGCTGCCACCCTGCTGGGATGGCACGGATCTGTGTTTTCCTTGTGCACCGAGCCCAGCCCCTGCGGCTCCAGTGACGAGATTGTTTCTGCATACGCCTATAGGAAAAGCAGAGATTTTGTGAACAAGCCTGCTCTTGGCATTCCAAGGAAAACAGCTCAGCAGGATTACACCAAGATATTTTCTTTGTCAATCTCCATCGAGATATTTGAACAGGAAAACCCAGTTTACACCACTGGAAGTTCCCAGGGGCTTTTCATTTCTTTACGAAGAACACTGATGTTTTAATTTCAGTGCAAGAGGAAGGTCCTGGAATGATTCAGGGAGAGCCATCACTCTTCCCTCTTGGACAAAAAGTCCAAATCCCATACTGGCACCTGGGCTGGAACCCAAAGTTAACATTGCAATACAAAAAGGAGTTAACAAGGTGCTATTCTTCCTAGGGATATCGAACATCACAGAGAAAAGACTGTCCTACCAACACTCATGTTTCAGGAAACTGCAATAGTAAAATAGCTCCTGATGCCCAATGCTATAGCTATTGCTGAAGAAAAACATAGAGACTAAATATATACATCTGACTCCACCTCTGGTGTCCCATCTACTAGAATCAGCCACTGAATGCTGCCTCCTGGCTAACTCAACAGCAGAAGATGCGAGAGTAAAAATAAATTTGAAAAAAATTGGCTCTGTTTACAGCTCTGTTAATGTCCCTGTGCCTCAGTTCCCCATCTGTATGATTCCCGCTCCCAAAAGAGCTCAGATTTTGGAGAGCGCTCCATTGTCCTTGGAAGAGGAGGTCATAGAAGTGGCAAGTGTTATCCGAGGGCAAGAACTGCTGGACAAAAGGAAAACCTTTTCTCCTTCAAGGCTGAGCAAAAAAAAATTACCAAAATCTCTTATCAGCAACCATTAACAGAAAGTCTGTTGGTTTTATCAGCGCGGTACTGAGAAGGGTTCTGAGCCTGGCTTAGATAAAGGAGGTCTCTTGCTACTGCCACCTCCAGAAGTCTGTGCTCAGGGACAGTTTTCCACACCTGTGAGAACTAACGGCTGCTTCTTCCCGGCTGTAGCAATTAATGTCATGTTTTTGTCTGGTTTGGTTTTGCTTTGGGGTTTTTTAAATGAAAGTCATTAGCTGTGGCTTGATAACACCCAAGTACAGAGCTGTCAGGCTCCTGCTTTCATGGAAACGTGGTTAACAGACAAATCCCGGGGTGCCATGCAGACAGACACGAGGCTGTTACACTAATTTTACAGCACGGGGACCCATGCAAAGCAACCAAACCCTCTGCTCGAAGTCATTTGGTAGAGTGTAGCTAAACTAAGAGTAAAACCTAGGCCCCCTACAAAAGCCGCTTTCCTGCAGAAAAGAGCACTGCCTTTACGTGCGACACTTTGCAATGTTTTCCTTTTGCTGAAGGGTTTCTTGCACTCGAATCATGCTAACATAAATAAGAAGCAGGGCTCTGGGCACATCTCCATGTTCTTAGCCGAGCTGATAGGGCTGGTCTTATCTCTAACAGGGCAAGTCCCCTGAGCTGTGTTGAAAAGCCTTTTATCAGATGCAATTTAAAGAGAGCTCTTTCTGAGATGTAGTTCTGCAGCTCTGGCAGGAAAGCGGGGCTTCTGACTAAATCTCCTCTGGTTTTGTTTAGCACTGAGGTGAGGGAGCAGGACAAGGTCCTATTTGTGGGGCCGGCAAGACAGGGCTGCTCCTTGCGCCTTCCCTGAAACAACGTTCGACTCCCTCAGTCAGAGGAAAACCCTGTCAAAAAATGGCTTAACGATCTTCTAATATTTCCATGCAATTAAAGGCCACATCTGTCTCACAGACCCCGTCCTCCTTTGCTAATGTACAGACATGAACTAAACAGTCTGTCTTGTCGATTCGCAGGGTAACAAAGGGGCCCATTCATAACACAGGCACTTGGGCTATTTTGTGTGTGTGAAATGAAATAGAGTTTGCATTTGGAGAATAACCTGTGTTGGGAGCTAGCAAGAGATTTCTGCTCTAATAAATCAATCAGCTTTACCGGCTAATAAAATAGCCCCCCTCCTAATTCTGACTGCGCTAACCAGACAGCCACCCTACAGAGAGGCAACTAGGGTTTCTGGGCAGAAAGTGAGAATCTAAGCTAGCTGGCTATTAAAATTCTTAGGAGGATGAATAAAAAAAGAGAAGGAGTTTTCCCCAGCCCAAGGAATTTGGGTGTCACCCTGGCTGTGTTAGTCAGTGGGTACGCGGTTTACTACTGTCTTTAGCTGGCTCAGAGCCAGGTGTGGTCCTGCTCTTGTCTTTGCTCAGTTCTTTCTGAAGAAAATGGGAACATTGCAGGGGAAAAAAAAAAAATCAACAGCCAACCACCCTTCAAAGGGCCATTTCTGGTTTGTTAGTGAAATTGAGGGCTTAAAAAAAGAAAACAAATCGAGGCACGCATTGGCATAGTCCCAAACCAACACAAACATTATCTTTTGCCCTGACTAAGAGTTTTAGGCAATACCTGCACGTATATCCAGCCAGATAGGGCAGTGCAAGGAATATATTACTGCTGGTTTAACATTTGGCTTGTAAATGCCTTGGGGGAATGGGCTGTTAGGGGTTTTTTTCTCTTTTCTGAGCCCAGCACCTTGGCACGCTGGTCCATATTTGGTCATGGTCTGCATCTCTGCTGTCTTTGTGCTTTCACAATACAAACAAATACACTAATAATATTCACACCTCAGCACAGCTCATTTCCTCAGCTTTCAAGTGAGCAGGAAGTGTACAAGCAGCACAGAAAAGACGGTCCTGTGGTTTCAATACTTGAGTGATATTCGGGAGATCGTGGGCTCATTTACCATCTAGGCAGCAAAATTGTTTGTTCAACTCAAGTGAAAGTTCTGTGTGCAAAATGAGGGGCACAAGTGGGTGTCAAAGCCACAGGGTAAGAGATGGACAAACCTAGAATGTGGTGAGATACCATTTCCATACCCTGAAGAAAATTAGAGAGGCTGTGAGAAATGTTCCAATCCTGCTGTTGGACAGAAAATCAAAATGATTATCCAGAGAGGTCCACCTTAAGTCAACTTAAATAGTTTGTTTCAGGCATTCTGAATGTTTCATTGCAGTTTTAACCTTCTCAATTTTCTTAAAATATTGTAATTGGCTTATGTTTCTAAATGAGGAATAGTTTCAAAACAAAACGTGGAAAACTTGAGAGAGAAAGCACCAAGTAGGGCTTTCAGCAAACTGTCAAAAACCAACCATTTGACAAATTTTAAGAAAATCTGTGTAGTTCTTAACCCTTGCTGATTTCATTTGCCTGCACGGGTACCTCCATATCTTTAAGATTTGGCATTTTGATATCAAGGTTTGCCAGATTCCTATCCTGGAGGGAAGCAGAGGTCTCCAAGAGACACATGTAAGGACCAAAGAAAAACTCCAGCTCCCTTCTGGGATACCTGACTGGGCTGACCAGCTCTTGGAAGCTTGAGCTGCATCCTTGAAAGGTCTGGTTCTCCTCCCAGTCCTCAGCTTCTCAAGGAGCCCAGGCACAATGGTGACCCTCAGAAGGGACAGGTTTTTACTGGTTTGGAAAGGCACCACATGAACATCCAAGGGAAGAAGGATGTCTTCCTCACGGCAGGTCTAACAGTCACCAAGGGTGACGTGGTGACAAAACACCTTATACAAAATAGGGGTAAGAGTGAAAGTGACCTTTTGGGTAAAGCACTTCAGAATGAATGGATGCAAAACACGCGTGAGAGCTAGGTGTGAACAACCCAGAGAGCACAGGAAGGGTTGGCATTAGCCTGCTGCACACTTACTCACACAGCAATTGCAGTTCTCAGAAGAAAGCTGTAAGGTGGAGATGGTGGTGTTACAGCAGCACTTCAAGAGAGTTTGAGAGAGATTAGAGCCTCTCTTGTACACATTCAACTCTTCCCCCAAACTCACTCCTTTGGGTTGGGAATGAGAAGGTAAGACAGGCAGAAAACCCAGAGGCTGGCCTGCAATATTCACTGAACAAAGACACGAGCACCCAATGTTTGGCTACACCATAAAAGCTGACAGAAAAAACTTTTGCTCCAGATGTACCTGTTAATAAACCAGAAAAGCCTCCAGGAGTGGAAGTCTGGCATGCATCAGTTAATACAGCTAATGAGGGATCAAAAAAAGACATCAGTGTTGCCAAAGCCCTACCTGCGGGTGTGAGAATAGACTGGCCTACCTGGAAATATGAGTCATCTCCCAACAAGAGCTGGTAGGGCAAAAGCTTGTATGTGGTAGATGTGCTACTGATGCAGAGAAATGTAGGTGTGGGGAAGCAGAGGCCGTGGAGCACCCTCTCTTCTCTTTTCAAGGAGAGCTGGGGAGTCTCAGCTTCCAAGGGCTACAGACCAGATCAGACCATGTCTCTGACTTCAGAAAAATAATGAAGTGTAAGGGAGGAGGCTGAAAAAATGAAATGGCAATGGCTTCATCTCCTGCTTTATTCTGAGCACTTGGTGCCCAAATGGTGTGTTGGACCCTCCTGAAGTGGCCTGCCCATAGCTCCCCTGCCAGAGGTATCCAAGTTGGAAAGGACCTCGAGATTATGGCAAGATGGGTTTTAATATCTTAGCACTGTTGTGATTACAGATGCTCTACTCTCCCCTGCTACTTCTTCGCGTCACAGCAGACATAACATGTTTAGGAATGCCAGAGGAGCTCAGGGTTAATCTCCAGGGAAACAATTTCTCCAGTATCATTGAAAAAAAAAAAAAAAAAAATGTTTTTGTTTTNGTAGGTGTTGTTAAACATGTCAAAATATTGCCTTGCTTTATCTCACATACTAAAGGTCACGTTTGGGGTAGATTTCATATCACTTTTCTCTTCTATGAAAAACTTTTCTTTAACATACAATCAAACAAGGCATAAAGACATCATTCACTGAAGGTCAAACAGCACAATCGCAGTAAATTCAGGCTGAGAATCCAATTATTTGGATTCTCATGACTCTGCTTTAGATGCTGAGCCACAGTGTGACATGTAAGTAAAGTGATTTCTCTAGGGACATCTTCAAAGACATAAATGTGAGTCAGGCAAGCAAAATACATATTATCTTTCATTTAAAGCTTTTTAAAATATCACTCTCTGCCTTAATTCAGTTAATATAAAATGTGTATGGAGGAAAAATCTCAATAAGCAGGAGCAGGAGCAGAGCATACTCTCTCTGTTTCACCCATCAGGCCTTTTTCCCCCATACTTGCCTGCTATTCCCATTTCCTTCCTTGCCTTTCACATGAAACATATCTATTGCACACACCCACTCCGCCTCATTTGTTCACATTCACAGGCAAACTGTTTTACAATGATCTTTTTAAAAAATATGCTGCTTCTGAGCATTTTTTTCTTTCTCATGGACAGCAGCAAATGGCTTAGCTATTGGGTCCTGGTTCCTTTCACAAACGGGACAGCTTCTCTTCAGCAATTTATAATTGCTGTTGTTGGATGACGATGGAATTGACTATCTGATTAAAACTGACCACGTACTTAAAAGATAGATCCAAGCTTAGTAATCCTGGGCAACATAAATCTAGGTTTGTATTTCACTTTACAAGTGATTTTTTTAAGATTTAGGCAGTACAGTATCTCCTTTGGAGGTGCTCGGGTTCTTTTTTATATTTGGCCCTAAGTTTTTGGCTTAATTGAGATGGGAAGTCTAAGCCATTTAGCAGGTACTCATAATCCAGGCTTTTAGTTTGTTCTGTGTAGTAAAAAGCATGTTGCCAATGCTATTAAAAAAAAAAAAAATTATCGGTTTGAATTAAATTGCTGAGTTAAAAATTGTATAGCTACAGGAACTTGCAGTCTAATCCTCTGAAGACTTAATTCATGCATTAGAAGTCAGAGGCCTCCCTCTGCAATTTGTTTGCTTTCTTCTTGTTGTATTTATGTAATTAACAAGCAGATGTAAGTATAACGTTTGCCGCTGTTTTCACTAAAATAACAAACCCACTTAAACAAAATAAACAATTCCGTAAATATCAAGCATAAAACATTCAGGAAAGATTTTGCCTTTTAGCTCAATTTGTGTTTTAAAGTGTTTGATTTCCTTTAAGTATGATAGTCAAGATGAAGAACATGCATCAATTGAAATAACCTGGGATGAGACATGTCTACAACCATGACTCGTTGTACTCGGGCCAACTCATCGATTCACGAGTTTACCTTTTTGCTGCCCTAAATTCTTGGCATAAAGAGAAGAATATTGCTCCATTCATTCATGATGAATGCTATGCTCAGGGGAACAAACCACAGGTTAACTGACAAATAATGCATTTGTGCAGAAAGAAAAGCTCATTTTTACTCAAGTCCAGCACACAATCGGCGAGTGAAGCAGAGGAGGAGGTTAATGTATGTGTTACTATGTGGATTATAGTCACACCCTCACCCAGACGCAAGCCCTGTGCAAGCTGCAGTAAGAACAACAGGAAATGGCCTGGGGTATTTATAGCATTATTGTGTTTATCCTGAAGTGATGTTCTGCACAGATTATTATGAAGTTTTTCGTGGGAGAGGATACAGCTTGTGTCAGCTGGAGATTTGCATGCGCTTCACCCAATGTGCTCTCTGCTAAACCTGCGCAGGCCCCCCTCCACCTTTCTTTGCTTTTTAAAGGTTTGCTGTATGCTGGGACTTCTCTGCAGCTGACACGATGGGCCCCCCCCTTTCCCCCCCCCCCCCCCAGTGCAAACAGGAACCCTGGTAACCAGTATGTTTGGCCTAAACCTATTTGTTTCATCAGATTTACAAATCCACAGCGAGATGTCATGAGAAAAAAAACAAAAAAAACCAAAAAATCTGTGGTCCTGAATTTCTGAAAAATGCAGTCCATGCTATACCAAGGCAAAAATTCTTCTGTGTGTTTTGGACTCATGTCCTTTATTTTCAGGGGGGGTAATGAGATACCTTCCCATTTATCCCTTTCTCCTGGGGAGACATTCACTAGAACTGATAATTTTCACAGAAAGATTATCTACATATTCCCAGCCTCAGCCCTGCCATCTTTCTGCTGATTTGAACACTGTAAAGAGCCTTTTTTTCTTATTCATTCCCATCATCTACATTTGGCCTGAAATTTGATAGAGAGAAAAAAAACCCAACTACACATGGGGGATGGAATAGATAGTCTAACAACCTGATATCTCTGTAGGGTAAAGAACCCTCCACCCACTCACAAAAACCTACACGAGCATAAATCCATCTATGCAGACCAGTTTATCTCAGTGAGAGATACAGGATAAGGAACATTAAAATAAAATGATAAAAAATAGTGTAACTCAGGAAGCAAAGCGCCTGTTATTACTTCATTGTCAGAACAGTGTTTTCTTATCTTAGTCACATCTCCTAAGGTTTGCTCAGCTCATGCAGGGCTCATGAATGTTCAGCTCATCTCTTTGGTGACACCCCCTGATCTCTAAAAACCTCGACTAAAAGCAATCAGAAAAATCCATCATATGACATTCGGGCCATTTATGGCCTGTGACAGTTATTAGCAAATGTTAACCTTTCCTTTGAGAAAACAGAAGGAAATCCTGCTTTAATTTAAGCTTCCAAACATCATCCCTCTCTATCTCTGCACTAGATCAGAGCACCTCCATGATGCCATTGTTTGCAAATATAATCAGTCTGTTTAAAAAACAAACAGGAACAGAAAAGCATCAGGAAGTCCCTATGAATGGGAGCAAGGCTGCATTTCTGTATGTACCGCATTAATTAATGCAATTGAGCCAATACCCCAGCAAGCCTGTTCTATGAATACTGTTCCAATCATTATCACTTCTATTAGCGCTTCATTATGGCTGCACTGATCAAGACCAGATTTCCCAGGCTAATTTGCATCATATTGTGACAGGTGCTAGTCCAGGTGTCCTATTGTCATTTGGAATTAATAAACATGATTCAACCCCCTCCTCTTTTTATCATTTGCGTGAGAGAAGAAATAATAGACATGGAATGGGATTGGGGGGGGAACAGAGAACATCTGACTTCAGATTCTACCTGTCCTCTTCCTTGCTGATTCAGCACTCCCAGACAAAAATTAAACCCCTAAAGCCATCATCTCTTTTTTTTTTTAACTTTTTCCTCTTCTAAAGATGATGACGATGATCATTAGGAGGATGTCCACAGCAGGGAATGAAGGGCTTTGGTTTACAGCCACAGTCGTGCCATCCCAGTTTGCCACCTTAGGTCCACAAGCAGCAAAAATCATACAATTTTCCTGCTTTGTAACAGACCCACACAAGTGTTTCTGCATCCCTGCACTGTCCTGTTTCTTGCTTCTCGTTTGTACACTCTCATTTCTCAAAGCCTCTCTGGCCATGTGGTATCCAGAACCGAATGCCTTCTGACACATGCACTCGTATCACACAGAGTGTTTATTAGGAGCCCAGCTTGGTGACATGAGAGTATTAATGCAGAGGCAGCTCACAACTGCGCTGTCCTTGTTTGCTGTTTTCACCTGCCTGATAGCTCTCACCAGCTGAATTGCTCCTCACATTTCTTTGGTCTTTTCTAGCAAAGAGGAGATGCATGTAAGTTCAATACCAGGGCTGCTCTCTGAGCTTTGGGTGGGTGCAGAAGCTTCCCTCTGCCTTTCTGCACATCAAGTCACATCCCTCTTTTTCTGCATTTAGTTATATCACATCTCTGCTCTCCATCGCTCATCTGATCTGCAATCTCATTGTCCATCTAAAAAATACAAGAGGCAAACCCCAAACTTTCTTCATTATCTTCACTATGAGTTTGTAACGAATGGCCAGCTGTTTGTGTGCAGGTATACACCCAAACTCCCTAGTGTTTCTACAAATTCATTCTGCCCTGCCTCACTCCCGTAGGGAACGACTAGAGAGAGCAAATCCAGACTTGATGCACTCACTAAGGTCCCGTGTGCCTTGACCAGGTAAGATAAGGAGCACTCATCTGAAACAGGCTAACTCACCCAAAAAAGCAGGTGAATGACCGTGTCAGGAGACCAGGCTTTCTATGCCTCGGGTTGCCTCTCTGCATCTTTTAATTTACCTCATGCGTCCTTTTTTATTAGGACGAGTAGAGAACCAGCCTCTCTAAGTGCAATGTTTGCATCCGCGACCAGGGTTTCCACTGCTGCAACGCCCCCGCACCCAACCGCACTCTAGAGCTCCATGAAGCGGGGGAAGGCTTGGAGCTTGCTCAAAAGGCAAAACTCATTTCAACTGTGTTTTCTCTCCCCTTTGTTGTTTTTTTTTTTGTTGTGTTTATTTTTTTTTTTTTAATAATCAGCTTGCAACAAATGACACTTGCTAAACGACTGTCTAATGGTGCAAACCTCCCAGTGTGCCCCCCCGGCTGGAAAGCACTTGTCCTCAGCAAGCCAGGCTCCTCGCAGCCGCTGTCAGGTGCATGCAGAAGAGGTTCCCAGTTCTATAGAGCATTGAGAGACAAGAGCTGCTTCTTGTCATTGCAGCCTCTAATGAAAATTTGCCTGCCACGTAGCCAAGTGTGATCTGGAAGCAGATTTGCACCTGCCTCAGCGGGCTGAAATCAAACAATAACAGCGCTGGGAGAGCAAGTTGGTTAGCAGGCAGCAAGGGCAAAGGGAGCGGGGGAGAGCCCCCTTGGTACCCCTCTGCTCTGCTGCTGCTCGTCTGATTCTTTTAATCAGATCATCACGGCAAGGATGTATTGTGCTTTACGTGCACATTACATACCTTACTGCTCAGGAAAAGCAACCCACAGCTAATGTGACCTTTGCATCTTTGATTATCAGGGCTGGAAAGAAAGAAGTGTCCGTGCAAGTGCGTATTGCTGAGCAGTGACAGCCACTGCTCCGTCATAGGCTTCTGGAAATGCAGCAGTGGGGTGCAACCACCATCCCTCCTGCCCACGCTGAGGGGCTGCAACTATACAAGCTCAGTACCACGTATGTCACGGGAGATTTCTGTTAATGTAATTGTTTTAAGTTATACATGCTTCAGAGCAGAGACTGGTTTTTTTTTTCTGTGTTTCATAAGTGACTAGAATGTTTGAGGTCCTATAAATAGTGTCTTTCCTTTCCTAGTTGAAAAAAAAAACTATCTCTTGCATCCAGCTGCTTTGAACTTATTTCAGAGAGGATTTTCTATCGACGTTTTAGGCACATACAGCAGTCTTTATCCAGCGCTTACATAGCTCTTTGTGAAGATTTGTCAGTTTTCAGCCTTACCTCGGAAGACCATTACCCATTACTGTTTTACAATTAGGAAAATCAAGGCACAGAACGCTCTAATGATTTGCTCAGAGTCTCTGGGTAGGAAAGAGGAATAAAGCCAAGGAGACTCCACTTGCAGGCTTTTGCTTTAACGACTGAACAGCATTACTCCAAAATTCTAGCTTTTTCAAAAGAAGGGACGTGTGAGCGTGATTGTTATCTGCTGAGCAGAAGAGATACCAGATGAGAGATCTTTCCTCTCCATCTTTTTACTAAATAATAGATGACTGATTATGATCTTAGATGCTAAGAAAACTTGTTACAGATAATGTCAGGTTTCTGAACGTGTTTCTCTTCTAGAAGCATTTTTATCCATATAAGCCATTAAGTCAGTCCTAACCAAGAGTGAATAACCAAGCACACATCTGGGACACAATTTCTGAGGAAATACTCCACTGCCTGACTCAGGATGAGTAAACCTCAAGTTGCCCCTGTGCTAGGGCTGGGTGAATACACTCTGGAGGATGGCTCCTGTTCCAAAGAGCACAAGGTCTGGGGAGGCAAGACAGAAAACCAGGGAATGATCAGTCCTGCCCAGTGGTTCAGCGGCTTCCTGCAGCCGTACAGAAAGTCTGTGGCAGAGCCAAGAATGGAATTCAGGTGTCCTGGATCATCATCTCATGTTTTAAGCACAAAACATCATGGTTTGGTTTGTTTTATTTTTTCTAATGCATTTTTTACTCTTACAGCAAAACTATCTTTCAGAGCTCCTTTGCAGGAGTCCCCCAGGGTGCGGGAGCTGAGCATCCTGCCCCACGTCAATGTTTTGGAATATCCTGTGCAGAAGCAGGTATGTAGCTGCGGGAATCCATATCACTGCAGCACTGGGTTCAGTAACACATTCAGGTGACAAACTAGAGCCAAGGACTTGTCCCGCAAAATGATTTTGAAGCATTTTATGTGTAAAACACTACTGAAATCAACAGTGATAGTCAGACCTGCCCAGCCACTGACCTACATGTCTGAAACACACGTGTTTCCCCTCTCTGCTGGTACACACACACATTTCCTAACACGTTTGCATGGCATGTCGGCTAACCTCCTCCAGACTGGCACAGAACAGCTTGGTGAGAAAAGGGCTGCTCACGAGGTTTCTGTGGTTTAGGGTGATGTTAATTAATTAATTCATTTTTTAAAAAATGTTTGTAAGTCTGCAGCTGCTAGTTTTGAAGTGACCAATCCTAGAGCTGCAAAAGTATGAGAGAAAGAGTAAAAAATAAATGGAAGAAATAGACAAGCGGAGTGGGGTCCTGACCGTGTACTGGCTGCTATTTTTTAAAACACATAAAAGTTTGGCTTATGTAAGAAACCATCTGGTATTTAGGCCTAGCTGAAATTTTAGCTGTGTGCGTGTGCTCTGTGCATGAATCAACGGAGCAGCTTCCCAGGCGCATGCACAGAGTCTGCTGGACTCCATTGCCAGGCAGTCCAGGGCACTTGCTGTAAAAATCTGGAAAACCGATTGGGCTTCACACCCTCCTTACTCCTTCTGGACAGCTCGTAACGGGCTTTGATCTCGGGAAAACACGCCTGCCCATCGCAGCTGCAATGCTACAAACCCACGTCACAAATAAGTGCATGACCCAAAAGATTACTAAATGTACCCAGATCTCAGGAACACGGCAGAAGGTTGTTGGACGTTAATAAAGAACATCATGGCAAGAACAACGGGATTTCTTTCTGTTCATTATATTGCGTTGCAGGATGTGCCTGCGTTGAGACCATTATACCTCAGGAACAGAACTGAAGTCAGTCCCACCTTGTAAGAGCATCTACTCCAAATCGACCAGACAAGACAGAGAGGAAAGGAAGCATTTGCTTACTTCTACAGATGAGAAACCGAGATACAGAGATCAGAAATGCCTGAACTCATACAGGAAACCTGTGGCAGAGCAACTAACTGAACCAGGTTGGGCACTGCTGAGGACAAAGACTGGAGTGAATTAACTGCTTGCAGATTTTTCTGACTCACTAGAAGTATTACAAAAAAAAAAAAAAAAAAAAAAAAAGGCACTGCAATCCCAGAATTGCATCAGGGAGGCTTCTTCCAGTGTGTGTTGGTGCCAAGCGCTGGGAACAGCGTGTGCCGCTCCAGTGACTCATGCTGAGAAAAGACAAATTCGAACGGGAACAGGTGCAGCTGAGGGCTAAGGGGTAACCGGGAGAAGGGAGATTATGAAAGAAATGAGAAGATTTTTGTTTATCCTGGCAAAACAAAGACAGAGAGAGGTATGGCAGTGGTCTGTAAATGCACTGGGGGAATAACATCAGGGAAGGGAAAAGTGCTGTTTAAGCTAGTAGGGCTCACAGGAGAGAGGTATAAATGAGCAAATGTCAGTCCAAAATCAGAAGAAAGTACTCAAACATCAGAATGAAGAAGTTACAGAAGTCCTTTCCGACATGGAGCCAGAAACCTTGAAGAGTCTGGGAAAGGAATGATAGAGCCTGGTCACATCTGACAGCAGAGAGCGGAGCTCAAGAATTGCTTCCACTCTGGAGTTCAAATCAAGTGCCTCAACTTTTCTTCACTCTTAAGGAATTCAGAAGAAGCAGCTCTTGTTACATACGGTGCTTAGCACAACAGGGACCACTCTGGTCCCTAGGCACTACTGTAGCACAAATAATTCATAACACTAACGATCAACCGTAATTACATCCTTCCTGAAGCAGAGATGACATACGAGAATACGAAAAATGAAGAGCAGGGAATGAACTGCAAGCTTATTCCATCCATTAATGACCACCCCGTATACTCTGTGAGAATGGGAAAACCTCTGCTCTCACATACAGCAGTGCAAATCCAGAGGATTCATTGCAAACTTGAGCTTCGGTACTTTCTAAAGGGGATGAACTCCATCCCCTTTCACAGGTGTCATCTCTAATAGTGACCTGTAGAAACCATGTGTCCCAGGCATGAGTGTGCTGGGGCTCAGTTTAAAGTGGATATACTCTTTTCCTACCAAAAGTTATTATATAGTGATGCATATCAGATATATTTTTCACTCAGCCTTCCAGCATGACTCAAAATCCAGAGGGATTCTGTCAAAGGAAGGACAGAGCTGCTTTTCAGAAGAAAAGGACTAGAAGGGACAGACAGATGTTTGATCTGTGGCAGGACGGCGAGGAGCTGGAGTTTGGGCTACAAGCCATCGGAATGGTAGCAGTTTCCCTTCGGCTAACTAGAAACATCTCAGATTTCACATACAACCTTAGTGCCATGAGGGAATTCATGACCACTCAGATAAAACATAGCACACACAAAATTTGCACGCACACTTGTCTGGTAGAAAACGGGATTCAGGAGAAATACGTGCAATTAAAAGCAACCCAGATCCTGGTAAGACACTCTGGTTTTCTCTGTGTGTCAGTTCCTCACTGAACGTAAGATCATTCTTTCTCTTGTCACAGTGGAGCTGTTACAGCCAATTTTTGGTAATATTTGCAGGATGATACTGAGAGTTCCTGCCTAACAAATCACTCCAGTGCGTGCTTATTTTAAAGCCTGGTTGGTTCTAATGAAGTCAGATGTGTTACTTTATGGCTCTTAGAAATATCACCAAAATGCAAACATTTGTGCTGTGGAAAGATATATATGTGCATATTTGATCTAATTAAGGAAGGATGCTACAAGAATTTTGCAGTCTAGATTCTCAGTGTGCCTCAAAGACACCCACAGCATCTGTGATAACTACTCAATATCACTTTCAATCTCTCAGGATCAATTTGTAAGTGGTGATCTATTTGGCTTTCAAGCTTGTACATGTATCAAAAATTCCTGGCTCTAGTGATTTTTCTACATATTGGTGGTAAAACTCACTAAAGGGTGTTTAAGGTCCACCCTTTGCTATAAATCCCTGGGTGATTCTAGGGACTTGTGAACGGCTGCCAGGACACTTTGCACCTCTGATGGTGACTTCATGAGGGACCAGTTGCTTCCTGCATTTCATCTCCTAGTTTTTTTCCTTTGCCTGCTTAGATGATAGGCTCTTATTCCATCCACACGCCATGCTTCGTCTTGCTGGAGCCTCTAGGGACAACGACCATAATACAAGGAATTAATCGTACGAGTCACAACTTCTGGTTCTAATCAGGAGTCAGTCCTAAAGGCCGATCTGCAACACGACCCTCATGGACAAATCCTCAGAATTTAATAGGGATTAAATAAATGGAGTTTTTATGGAAATTGAATTATGCCGTATAGAAATTGTTCCATAAACAGAGCACAGCAGAAAAAGCAAAACTTCCTTGATATTCCCCTGGATTTTACAGAAGGGATATCATTTTCTCATACCTTTCCCTATGTAATCCAAAGTTCTTTGATAAAAAAAAAGAGACATTTTTCAATGTAAAGGCATAGGATTTTGTTATTACATGAGGAAACCTCAAATCAGCACACTGAAACCTGCAGACAGGCAAATCTGTAGGAGGGCAATGATGTCAATTCTTTTCCTTGCTTAAAGTAACATCACTTCTGCTCCTCCCTTCGGCTTGGATGAGCAGGGTGCCCTGGAAACTCTGCCTCCTTGTTAGCTGATGTGGTGTGGTAATCCTCTGCTCCAACCTCTGCCTGTCTCTGGGCACCCTTTCAAATTTGCACACCACATACATATATTAAGGCATATAGAGAAAACAGGCTAAATCCAGAATCTTTTACCAGTATTCTGCCATTTCTGAATTTTCGGTGGTTTGGAGAAATGAACCTGGGACATAAGCTGCCTCTTCTGGAGAGGCTGAACTTCTAAATTCCCTTTGCCTCCATACGCAGAAGGCCATCAGGCAGCACAGCTTGCAGCTTCCCCTCTCCTTTCCAAGCCTGCTGAGCTCCGGTGGTTTGGATAAATGGGTAAACCCTAAGCATGAACACTGATCGCAGTGGGAATTTGCAGGTATCCAGCGTATATTTCTCAGAGTCAGGCCCATGTTTGCACTTAACTCTGTGCTAACATCTAACTCCATACTTCTATAGTTGCTTTTAGTTGTGTTCAGAAGTATTTTTATAGGCATCTACTCAGCCCTGATCTGAGATCATGTTCCTCTATCTGGACAAGAAGACAAGTGATTCTTGTTGTTCAAATCAACAACAGCTTGTGATTCTTATAACAAAAAAGCATCAGCTCTGACGTAGAGATTATGAAGGGATGGCACATCTCTGCAAAGCAAGAGCGTGGTGGCTGCCCACTGCTCTGGAAGTGGCTTCATTTCAACAAGACCACAGTTCTTGCCCCTCCACAGCTGACAATGCAAAACTCACATGAAGAGGGCACAATCACAGAGTAGGCAGCCTGACTCTGTGACCGGGCAGAAAGAAAAAAAAAAAAAAAAGGCAAATATTTGATGCTAACATTATGTGAAGTCCCAAGGAGATTTGGAACAGGAGCGGCAGAGGAGTTACAGTTTCCTTTGTTCTGTTTAAAGGAAAAAGGAAACACATCAGGAAACCAGACTGTGGAGCACAGGAAGTCTCACTTTGGCTGATAAAAAGGAACTGATGTGAGGTTGGTTCAGATGCAGTTATAAGTCAATCAAGCTTGGAACAACAAGAAGAGCTATTCAGAAGAAACCAGAGAGCTAAATTCTGCTTTTAACTGAAAAAAAAATAATATTTTAACCTCTCCTAATCTTTTCCTTATCTTCTTTCTTTAAAAAGAAAGCTGCTATAAAAAACATTCAAACAAGAATTTTCTGATCGTACAAAAATCAGTTTCCCAAACTCACCACACCTTCCACTGACCCCACCATACATTACTCCAGTTTCTTTTTTTCACTCATCAACCAACTTAAAAAACTGTATTCTTGCTGATTTATCTCCTCCCCTCAGATCAAAATCAGCATTAGTTAAAGAAGGGCAGGGTTTTTTTTGCTGAGTGAGAAATCAGCAAATGACTAATTAAAGGCTCTCCTGCCCGTTATGTTATTTTCAATCCCTCTGCATGATTGACAAGCGCGGGCCAGTCTGCTAACGTTCAATTCCTGGGTGTGCAGCTTTGTCAGACTGGGGTGTGGGAGGGTTATAATTTTTTTTTTAGCTGTTTCTTAATCCTTTAGAGTCCTGTGGTCGGTTAAGTTCTGGGCTAGTCTATGCTCGAAAAGCAAGAACAAATAAACCAGCAAGATTTGCTATATCCATGGCATTTACTGCAGGAGCATCTACTGAGCTGCGTTTCTGAGTGTATTTTAGAAAAAAAGCAGGAAAAGAAAGAATGCTTGAGACACATGAAGAGCCAGGGTCATTTTCTTTACAGCATCATACCAACGCTGAAGAGAAGCGAAGGCTGAGATTTTGCAAGACACCTGTGGGATTTAGCTTTGCTTCTCCCATCTATTTCCAGCAAGAGCTGTATATTCAATGCCCCTGGTTTTGCAAATCTCGATGGACATATTTACAAACAGAATCAAAGTACTTTGTAAAGCACCTAGAAAACAGCCTGGGCTTCAGAGGGAAGAGTCACCTTCAAAAGCTGAGGAGAGTTCCAGCCTGACAGTACCTTTACAACTCAAGCTGCTCACTTAGATAAATACACACTTACATACCTATCTTTTGGGCTCTGGCTTCAGAACAGGAAGCAAAACAGAATTAGATGCATCAAAATATCTCTGGCATCAAATACTGATGGTCCCTGTCAGGTCATTATTTCTAAGTTGTGCCTTTGGTGCTATTTAAGAAACAGAAGGTTTATCAGGACATGCTTAAATGTCTTCAGCAGTACTGTGCAGTAACATACATCCCTTTTGTTTGGGTCTGTGTCTTAGAGCTAAAAGAAAAGCTTCTGATAGCGGAGGTGGGGGAGGAGGGAGGTAACGTTTGTGGCTTTACTACAAGAGACAAGTTTCTAGATCAGTGTTACTAGCTGTGTAGATACGCATCAGTAATTATGTGGCCTGGGTAATGAGAGGAAGAAAGAAAATAAGCAGTAGATGCTTTAACGTTTTGAAGGCTTTGATATTTGGAACTCAGTAGAGTAGGCTAGACATTGTCCTGTACTGTTCATTGCTGGGTTTGGTTGGTGATAAGTTACTTGATGGGCACCCTGACTGCCCCAGAGTCTGTGATGACACAGGGAGGAGGTTAGCAAAGTCTCAGGTCTGCCATCAGGCGAATTATTTCCAGAAGGAGGCAGAAAACCACATTAGCATGGTGATATTTTAGTCTGTATTTTCAAAACCAGCTATAAATATGCACTTGCAGCCTTGTAAGA
The DNA here is from genome assembly GCA_013400615.1 of Syrrhaptes paradoxus. Lineage (NCBI taxonomy): Eukaryota > Metazoa > Chordata > Aves > Pterocliformes > Pteroclidae > Syrrhaptes > Syrrhaptes paradoxus. Next base: position 143,212 of record VZTO01002252.1, read on the forward strand.
AAACATTTGCTCACTCAGAAAGTGTTCTTAGGCATCACCTGAAGGGTGACAAGGCTTTGTATAACCTGAGGAGCACACCGCAGGCAGCTCTTTCTCATGCCGGCGCTACGTGTGCATTGTGCGCTCACATTCACACGTGTGTGACAGCACAAGGGGCACAGACACTAGAAGCAGATCTGTTCAATTCGGAACAAAAGATCTAAAGAGAATTTTACATTTGGGGAGAAACTTGGCTTCAAACCAAGTTGTAGAGCTAAGCTTAGTGTATTAGACGTGTTTGTTGTAGGCAAGCCTTGCACACATTGGTGCATGCTCTAGTACTAACACCGTGCTTCTGCAAACCCACAAATAGCTGAAGTTAAGGCTCCCTTGGCTCCTTTAATTTTGCTGCTTGTGTATGTTTGCCCTGAGACGAGACATAAGGTCTTTCTTTAAGTGGTCAAGTAAACTCAAGCAGAATGAGAACCTTTCATTTATCAAAGGGAACTTATGGAGAGCTGTAAAAGAACTTCACACCCTGATGTTTCTCCCTCTATGGAGAGAAAAATAATGGATGAAATGAAAAAAATATGCTCTGTGTCATGAGGTTGCACATTCTTAAGTTCTAGATCTGACCCTTCTGAGAAGATGTGAACTGAAATCAAGAGGAAAGCCTTCTGTAAGACCAGGAAGGAGAGACCTGAAGAAAATAAACTCTGCTTCCTGCAAAAATTGCTACAAATGCCCTTCCCCCAGCATATCTCACCTTATCAGCATGTCATCAAAGACCTCACTTCAAGGTGCAACCTTACCCTTTGCTTCTCTTGATTCTGTCCCTTTCACATAACACTCCAATTAGTAGTTTCACTTGTACACACCAAGACTCCAGCAAAACTCTCCTCAGAAGTTCTGCAAGGAGTGACAGAAGCTGGGCCTCCCCCCTCATCTTGACAGCAGGAGTGTCACAAAATTAAAATAAATAACTAAAATAAAGGCATGAAATCCTCAAGACATGCATGCTACTACTTACAGTGACCACATCCTGTTAAGGTAAAATCCACAGTGGCAGAGACACACTCTGCAAGGCTCTCAGCACCTCTTTAAAGCCTCTGAGTGAAACCCCAAGGGCCTAAATTCTAAGCAGTTGGTGCTGGTTTGTTGTGTATTAGGTTTGCTTCAGATTAATCTTCCTTCCCATGGCAGGAACAATTCTACTACAGAGCAGCAGAGCTACTCTGGAAAGACTTTCCTAGTGGTTTACTTACAAATGGGAGTTAGCACTGAACACCTCGAGCAGACAGCACCCAGCACTACAGCATGGGAAAAGGCACGTGTTTGTGTACAGATCTCAGAGGGAAAATGAAGAAGCATTATAAAAATATCCCAATCACAAAGCATTTCTAACAGGTTTTTGCTGTTACATATTAGAAAGACATTATGCAATATAAATGTCACCTGAACAGGGACTAGGGTATCAAGGAACAAAGAATTTATGCCTTGGAAATTTCAGGTGGTCTTGTTCAAGATTGCTTTTGAGGGACAGAAATGTGGAAAGTCTCCAGTGAACAAACATCTCTGCGATTTTTTTTTCCCCCCAATCTGGAGATTAAGAGTCTTGCCCTAGGAGTCAGTGCCTTTCTGCCAGGAAAGGCCCCTCTAAAGGGCCAAAGCCAGGGCAATTTAAAATTGGCAAACCAGACATTTAAACTTGCTCAAAAAGGAAACATGTTCTTAGTTCAAGATCTTGATGGCCAAGTTTCAGGAGGAGAGCGAACGCCTACAGTTCACAAATGGGAAGAAACAGTGATTGCAATAGAAACCCTACCCCACCCTTTGCTATAGCAACACCAACATACAAGCTGTCTTCTCATGGAAGGAGACAAGTATGGTTGTCATCTATTGAATAATGCAAAATTTTCATTGAACGTCCTTCAGATGGTCTCCCTCTTATGCCCAGAACATAAGGATAAACATGTCTTCAGAGAATGAAGGCAGCATTTACACAAAATGTGTTTTTTTTATTAACAGTCAGGCTTTGGCAAGTATATTTACTTTAATTATTGTCCACATGTAACGTGGAACTGAAACAATTAAACCAGCCTGAAACCACACCATTTGTTATTGTGAGGAAGTCCATGCACGGGCATCTTGCTGAGATTAGATGTACCCTTTTTTTGATTTAATTTGAGGCAGTCAAAACCAAACCCCCCAAACACAATGTAAATTAAGTAAAAGCGGGATGCTAACCCAAAGAAGATGTGATTTGAAGTATCTGGAGGCATACAATAAACATGTTATCGACTATTTAAAATTAGTGCAAACATAAGGCGTCGTGAGTTTCACTGGCTCCCAATCGTCTTCTGCAAGTGTTATCCACAGCGTATGAACTGAATATGGAAATGAACTAATAAAGATTTGCTGCACTTCTTTCTCCGTAAAAGACCTTAGAGCATTGCTCTGGAGGTCACTTTTCAAGCCAGCCAGTCCACCTCCCCTAGCAGGTATTAAGCAGATTATTTGAAAAATGCAGCAAAAATTGCCTCCTATCTGCTCAGTAAGTGATCTAATTCCCCTCAAGATAAATAATTATTGATGAAGAAATAAAGAAGCATTGGCACAGCAGTTCCACATCTTTCCCCATCACACTGCGTGATGGGGGAAGATGACTTACAGTCCTGAGCTGATCCCATAACATACATTTATACGCAAGGCACTGCCTGAACTTTGGGTTAAAAAGCTCTGAAAACAACTTCAATACACACGCAATGTCTGCAAAGGATGCAAATGTAGGCCAGGATCATCCTGACCACGTCTATTCTCTGACCATGCTCCGTTTCCCCAGGAGCATGCGATTGTGAGCCCTTAGGACAGCTCAAGGCTACAGCAGATTTACACCTTCACTGCAAAGTTACCCTGAAATTGGGCAGCTTTGCAGTTAAATTAGTTCATGTAGGTAAAACCAGCCATCAGAGTCTGTTGTCAAAAGTCTTTCTGAATGTCAGAAAAAAGATTCAGAGGAAAGTACAGGTTCAATATTGAGGACTGCAGGGTGAAAGGAGAGATTTTTGTAGTAGACTGGACTCAGACTCCTTCTGCATTTGTTGAGTATAAAATTAAAAGTCTTTGACTCAACTAAAACAATTAGTCCATGGAATAGTTTTACATAGACTTGAGAAACAGTCGCTTGTATTGCTTAAATTGAAGACAATGACCTGGAATGCACAGCCCTCTCCCGTGGAATAGATATCCATGCTGCACAGCACTTCTCTTCTACACAAGCAGGTATATTTCCGAGTTTACGTCAGGAAGCACTTCTTAACCACACTGGTACACAGATTTCAGCTGCTCCCTCACCGTGTTCTTACTCAAGACAATAAAAGAGCCTTTTTCTGTATTTCTCTTGCTCTCTAACCACTTACGTGCATCTTTCTGCCATACTATTTCCCAGCCCAAATGCACAGCTTTGTAAGAAATCAATGCACGCAACCTTCGGGAGAGCAGACCTAAGCTTTTAAATTGCTTTCCTCTGGATACAGTAGAGGTTTGCTTTACTGTGTCCTAGAATTTAGAAAATCTACCCTGAAGCACAGGTTATATAGAGCTCAGTACAATAAAAACATTTAAGCATCTCAAGCCACATCCTCTCCCATTGCCCTTCACCTGAGACAACGTAGCCAAGGTGGCAGAAGTCCTTCCTTTTAGTGGTGAACTGCAGCAAATCACTCCGTGCATGGGTCTGATAGACCTTAGAAACCCGCTTTTTTCTCTCCCCGATAAGAAAATTTGCAAGAAACCTCAGATAATCCTGAGAGCACCACAGGAGCACTGACCTAAATGCGTGGTGCAGAAAAGGGGTAAATTCTAGGAGACGGCAAACAGGACACAGGGACCTGCAGTAACTTGTTGGTGATCCTGGAACTGCTCAGTAAATGAACCCAAAAAGGAGAGTCTGGGGTCTCTGGATCCCATCTCTCTTAGCTCAAACAGCCAAATGATTTCTGGACCACAAGTGAAGCAGGACAGTATGAGAAAAGGAAAAAGCAGTCAGCAGACAAATCCAGGAGCTGGGGCAGTGACCTGGGATGCAGCTGAGTTCCTCCTTTCACCACAGCCTCCCCAACGTGACCGTAGGCCTAGCTGCTCAGCGTCTCAGTTCCTCATCTCCAAACTGGGGGACTGGGGGCAGTTAGCAGTAATAGTTTGCAACACAGGGTGACTGGGGAGAGGAGCTCCCCAAAGGGGGTCACAGGAATACTTCAGCACCTTCCGGAGAATGGGGGGGGGGCAGCTTGTGGCATTTGCAGAAAAGCGAGTCCATGTGTACTCTGCAGATGGGAAAATTCTGCACTTTCACTGCACAATATTTAGGGCTCCACAAATCAGAGAAGGCTGTAGTGCACTAGATGTATCCTGAATGCAGCCCTTTTGCTACAGGTCTGAGGAGGCGGTGGGTGAAACATGCCTTATTTCTGCCATACCTCCCAAATTTTGTTCTTTTCAATGCTCTTGCTTTCTCTCCTCCTTTCTGACATTCACCCTTTCACTCCCTCTTTCTTTCCTCTTTCCATTTTCTCCTCCTGTCCACCTCCTTCCCTCCCCCTTCTTTTGAGACCCTTCCAAACAGTGCACTTGTCACAAGCTGCAATCTAAGGGAGAAAGTTTCAGTTCCTGCCAGTTTGCAGCTTCTTTCTCCCCAGGTCAGCAAAATTAGAAAAAAAAAAAAAAAGATTAAAGAAAAAAAGACAACTTTTAAGAAGAGATCAACACCCCACCCAGGCGATAGGCATCTTTCGAAATCCTCCAACCCAAACACACCCACAGTGTCTCTCGCTTCAAGGCTCGTCTGTTCGAGCTGCTTAGTGCTCCCTCAAGAGCCTGTAAGAATTACACAAGGGTCCCCAAAAAGCAAGAAAGCCAACCCTCTGCTCCCTAGGCTCTGACAAACAGCGCGAGCCACCTCAAGGGGCTTGAGAAAAGCTTGGTTTATCTTTGCAGAGACTGAAGGACCTTTGCAGAGGTTGGACGCGGGAACGGAGGGGGAACAACTCTCCAAGTCCCAGCAGCATCTTGGTTGCTCAAGGCCACCAGAGGTTGGTTATGTTCGTGGTTTTTTTGCCACACTCTTTGCTTCCCCTTCCCCCTGCCTCGCCTCAAGCTAGGCTGATGTTTCTCCTCCAAACCACCCTCCAAATCGCCCTCTACCCCCCCAACCCCCCCAAAAAAACAAACAAACAAAAAAAAAACTGCTGAAGGAAACACACAGGCGACCACCACAACCAGCAACTCATTTCAACCAGGGCCAGGCGAGGGAAAAACTCAGAGCCTGGCTGACACCGAAACGCCGGGGGCACACATCTGGGGACAGCTTGGAGCCTCTGCTACCCTCGAGCCGCCCCCCCGGCACAGGGCTCCGGGGACAGGAGCTGTCACTGCCTTTCTGCCGAACCATGCGGGTCCCCGGGGCCCCTCCTCGGCCCCCACAACCAGGGGACGAGAGGGTCGGCCGGTTCCCTGCCGCCTACGAAGGCCCCCCCCCCCCCCCCGGAGAAGAGAAGGGGAGAGAACGGGAGAGCCCCGACACGCTGCGGCGGAGGAGGAGAGAGCGGCCGTTCCGGGGCGGAGGGACAGAGCCGGACCGCAGCCCCTGAGCCCCTTCCCAGCGACCCCCCCCCCGACTGGAGGGGTCCCCCCAGGCCCTCCTGCCCCCCTTACCTTAATAGTGCCGTCCATCTAGAATAACTTCCAGCCGGTACCAGCAATATTCCACACATTGACCCGGTTTAGCCTGCAACCGAAGCCTCCTGAAGTTCTTTTTTTTTTATCCTTCTCTCTCTTTTCGTTTTTCTCCCTTGTCCTTCCAGCGGTTTGGCTTTTCTCGCTGTAGCCCCTCTCCTCTCTCCCTCCCTCCCTCTCTCGCTCTGTCTCTCTTTTTTTTAACTTTGGTTGTTGCAGCAGAGCGAAAAAGAGACAGTTAACCGGATGAAACGTTTTTTTCTGCTAATTTTGGGAAGTGAAGTCACTCGAGGAGGAAACTTTCGTCTCTCCACTGGTCCTGCCTTCTTGATGAAAATATATATATATTTTACATACAGGATATTTGCTCCATTTAGATAAGGGGCAGAACAATAGCTACCTCTGTCAGCTCTTGTTTGTCGCCAGTGCAGCCAGTCCAGCGCAGACCTTGCTTTGCACCCCAGACCGTATTAGCGAGCGGCGTGTGTCATCCCACAGTTTAGTTTAACATGTTTTTTGCAATTTTTTTTTCTCTCTCTCTTTTGGCTGGAGCGGCTTTAGCCTGACTCACTGAATTTCCGTCTCTTCCCACAGATTTTTTTATTAATGCGTTTTCCAGTCACAGGCAAAAAAAAAAATAAGGGGAGAAAACCGTAAATACAATTCGGTCGCAGCAAGCAGAGAGAGAAAATTAAAAAGTCTGACGATTAAAACGTGTTTAAAACGTACTTCGGCCCCTCTCCTTCACGCTTCCCAGCAAGGAGCGTGAGACGAGGGTCCAGTCCCTGCCAGAAATGAGCGGTAAGTGCAATAATGCAAGACAAATGACTCCAGCAATTAAACACAGGCTGGAAATGGGGCTGTAAGAAAGTGGAGGCTCTTTTTCCACTTTCACCCCTTCCCTTCAGTCACCTCGAGGGTTGGGATATCGGGCTCTGCATCAAAGATACCGAGATGGATGGAAGTCCAGGGGCTGAGAGCACCTTCCCCACGCTCCTCTCCCAGTGCAAGTTTCTCTCTAAGCTGTTAAAACCCCACTCAGACAGCAGAAAGAAGCCCCCACTTTATAAGATAAAAATGGCAAATATTTACAATAATTGTCAGATCAGCCGAATTTTTCCGTTCCCGGATGCCGTGTCAGAATGGGCACTGCAAAAACGCAACCATCAGCCTTTAAATCTCATTTTAGACCCGGTGAGCCCCTGACGTGCAGTTCCCTAAATCATTCAAACGGGAGCAATCAGCAGAAAAGAAACGCGCTTTCCTTTTTCCGGGAAAGGCTGAAACCTTCCAAAGGACCCGAGGAAAAGGAGACAATACCCCCGCCTGTCCAGCTCACCCGCTCCACTTCCACCCCTTTCCACCCCCCCCTCCACCCCCCGTTTGTAAAAATAACAGGCAGCTAACAGCGGAACACATCATGCAACACTTTGGGCGTCCTTTATTCCCCACTTCTGCAAACTGCTGCAGCCCGAGGAAAAGAGCAGAGGGTGGAATAAAAAGGAGGGTGAAGCCAAGAAAGAAAAAAAAAAAAAAAAGTGTCAAGACAGGAGGGGACACTCCTGCACGTCAGATCTCTCGGTGGAGAGGATTACCTTGTCCAGTGCCAGTTGTGTCCAGGCTTTTTGTTTCCCCCTGTCTTTAGTCCAACCACGGGGAGGGATGGGGAGGGGGGTAATAAAAATTATATCCAAAGTTGTTCTTGCACCCGTCCCTTCCAAAAGGGAAGTGCAATAATGCCACTAGTGTTTCTACACGGCTGCGGCAGAGATGCCTTATTAATACTTTATTTCTCCGAGACCGAAGCTGGCAGGAGAGAGATGTAGATCCCCCTTGCCCCTCCCTCCCCTCCCTCCCTCCTCCTCTGAAATTAGCCTCATCAATTCAGCTACAATTTTTTAGTTCAGATGCAGACACGGGACTGAACGTGACCAGACCTGGAGGTTTTGGGCTTGTTGCTTGCCAGCGATTGAGGCCGTCTGCAGCCAGGAGGTGAAGCGGGGAGCCGGGGGAGAGGGGGGGGACCAAAGGGGACAGCCCGACCGCCTTCCCTCTCCCCCCACCCCCGTCCTCCCCCCTGTCTGCTTTACAATCCAGGGGTCTGCTCTAGGGTCCCCGGAGAGCAGCACATCTGGATGCTGCTAGCGGGGTCAGGTCCCCCCTTGCCTAGGGCCACAAGAACTGGAGTTCAATTAAAAGAAATCACGCTTAACCCTTTGCTTTCCTCATTACTCTTTTCTTTTTTTCCCCTGCCCTCTGTTCCCCCCCCTCCTCCCAGCAAATACTCCCTCTTTCAGCGTTACCACATGGCAGGCTGCTGCAGCAACCAGAAAAGCAAGAGGTTAAAGGGAAGAGTGAAATGCATCCTTTCAAAACCCAAATGGTTTCCTCTCTAGACAACACTCTCTACCAACCCCGAAAAACAACGGGGGTGGGGGGTGAGGGAGAGGACAGGCTGAGGATCTTAACCGCGAAAGGAAGGGGAAAAAAAAATCCTGGAAGGAGCCTCTGTCATCCACAGTCCTCACAGAACATTTGGGTTTTAGGCTGAGTGACCGACAGGTCTTGGTGGGGGAGCTGAGAAGGGCAGGGAGAAACCACCTGAAAACCTGCCCGGTTTATATGAGAAGAGCCCAAAATTTGCAAAAACACCCTTTCCCCATCTCCGGGCTGAAGCGACAAACGAGTCCTGCACCCGCAGCTGATCCCCAGTGCTCCCAAAGGCTGTAAGATGTCAAACACACACCACCCCCCCTCTATCCCACCTAGGGATATTTTAGGAACCCAACTCTGCATTTTATTGCCAGACGGGCACCATGACCCCCAGGGGCTTATTTTGCATGTCTGAGGATGACTCCAAATGAAGCCTGTTCGGGTCATTTGTTAGATTGGGTCCATCAGGGTTGTTGCCTGCTTTACCTCTTGTGTTTGGTCTAAAAGATTTGCGAAAGTGCGAGAGATAAGGTAATGAGCGAAGCTATTAGACATTCTAACAGACAAGCCGAACAATCTACTATTTTCCTCCCAAATAATGTAACAATAGAACATTTGCTTCATCTTTTCTTTCTTTATCTCTCCCTCTAAAAAAAACAAACAAACAAACCCCCAACAAACACACAAACAAAAACACAACCACAAAACCCACCCTTGAAATTATCTCAAACTTTTTAGAAAAGGCTGGAATATTCATAAACTCCGTGTGCCAAGCTCTGAATCATCCTAGGTGATTGTTCAGTGACTTTGGGTATTTAACTCTTTGAGAGGAAGGAAGCAAAGACACGCAGGGCACGGTGCTGATCAATGTGCTCAGTTTTTAATCTGATGCTCAATTTTCGGATGCATATGTATATACAGTAAAGGAATTATGATCTGTTTAATGTGGTTACCATCAGACATCTGGAAAATCATTTGATCTTGGCAACCAGGGAAGATTTCAAATGCTTACATTGGGACAGGCTGGTAGAAATCAGTTACTCCTCAATTATTATTTTTCGCTCCGTTTATGAATGAAACGAAATTCTCGACCCAAGTTTTTAATTAGTTCAATATTGATCTCAAACGCTTGGCATGACCCCACCTCCTCTCTTCGTCTTTATAATTGGATTACACCTCCCACAGAGGAGGTGTAAACGCCGGTTTTGTGTGATGCGATTGAGATTAATAAGGGAATTTGGGGGGAATTTGTCCCAGGACTATTTCACGTCCAGTATCAAAGGAGTTAACCTCTCGTTGTAGTTCAATGTCAGTCCTTGGTGGGACTGCATAACCTCAAAGATATGGATTTTCTGTCTGTAATTCACGCGGGATTAGCGGTCATCGCTCCGTAATTAAAACCGTCTAGTTATTCTATAGGAATAAACATAATTAAAACCTTCCCGGGCCTCAGTTGTACGTCAGAAATGTTCTTTTCGGAGGATGAGAAAGGCGTTTGGCTTGTTTTACCCTCTCTTACCTGAACAGCATCAGCTGAGCTCTCGTTAAGCCCCAGCCTGCGACTGTCACTTTGAACTAGTGCAGTAAATAGGGGGGGAGCCCCAGAAACCAGCAGCCACGCCCTGACTTTGTCGCTAGAAAGTGGCTCATTTCCCACTAACTACCCACTAACTGTGACAAAGTGTCCTGTTTGGGTTTTTTTTAAACTAGCTTTACATATATACACACACACACCTTGCACTAGGTATACAGCGTGTAGATATTACATACATAAAAAACTTCCTATGTAGACTACCCTCTGTAAATGTATTTACAATATTTACCATCATTCTTTGCCCAGAACTGTATTTGCAGAAGGCCGGGGTCTATTCAGCTCCGATCTTTACTAGAAGGAAAATCTCCACCAACTTCAGCGAATGTTTAAAATTTCCAAGTCTGAGTTTCCTCTGGCACCGACTCAGTTGCAGAACGAAAAACGCAACGTGTTTTGTTTATTTTCGAAACCCACATTCTTACAAGCAAAAAAAAAAGAAAAAAACCCACCACCTACAAACTACATCCCTGGGATTTGATCCCCAGAAACGAATCCCAATTCTGAACTAAACTAATTGGGCAAACCTCTGCTTCTCAGCTACAGCAATAAAAACCAATCAGTAGAGTTTTCCAGCCGCAAAACTGAAGGATCGGGTCCCTCCTACCTCTTGGTCTACAGGAACAGCCCATGGGATTTGGGAACTTGAAGCCGGAAAGTTATTCACTGCTAATCGGTACTAAATAAAACATAATGTCTTAAAAGTGGCGTGGAGAAGATGCAGTAGCTTTGAAGCTGCGTGGCAATTAGGCGAAGAGTGGGGTAAGCAGTGTCCTGGCTGGTTTTATTTGAGCTCCATGTCCTAATAAAACAGCCCCCGTCCTCCCTTCCTCCCCCATCCCGCAATTATTGAAAAGCTAAGGCACAAGGAAAAAAAAAAAAAAAAANAAACCAAAAAAACAACCTCAAAAAATACTGAAGGCCAAAAAAACAGACTGCAGTGCACTACCTCCAAACGTCTGGCCCCTCGCTTGAGGCCATAATTAATTTGAGATTTATTTTTATTGGAGAACCCAGTCTCGTCTGACCTTAGCCAAACAAGACTTCAGCTAGACCCTTGATGCGCTTGAATGGAACAGAATATTTCTCTCTAACTTCTCTTCAGGCGTCCGTGCCTGCTTTGAATTTGTTCCCTCAGACTTCATATATTTGGAGATTTGCAAGAAAGATTTAAAGCATTTTCCCCCCCTTAGCATTCACTTTCTTTTTCTTCCCTTTTTGCTCCTCTTTCCCTCCATACCGCCTCTCTTTCTAAACATGGAAGAGCACAGGAAAGGCTGAAACACAAAATTCCCTGGATCCAGCATATTGGTGGGGGCTTTTTTTTTCTGTAAAATGTGAAAGAACGGAGCCATTAGAAGGTCGCAGAGTTGGGGAAGGGGGTTGGCTGCTTGAGTACTGCTGTCTAAAGGAGGGAGTCACTGTAAAACCTTGTCCTTTCTGCCCAGGAGCCTGGTTTATTTTAGGAAGCTCTAACATGCTATATTTCCAGGAGAGAAACAACATTTCTCCCACCTTCTCCACCTAAATTCAAACCGTGTCCTGAAGGTAAAGGCGGTGGAGGGGGAGAAATAATATCAGCCCTTCCCCACGCAGTGCTAGGGTTGAGCACGGGAAAAGGAAAAATTCAAGTGGGATTTGCTAGACAGGGAGAGATGGAAAGGCATTTTTCTATTTAAATAGAGAGGTAGGTGCAAACGAGAACTAAATCCTTAAGCACCGAGTTGTCACAGGCATTAATCAGTGACTTGCTAAAGTCTAACAAATTAGCAGCGTTTCTGCCTCAAGGAACGGGCGTTAAAAAATAAAAAAAAAGGGAGAACGGTTCGGTGCATAGGTAATCATCACAAAGTGTGAGAATGACGTCAGAGTTGACGGCAGCTTCTGCCCGCTTTACCCCTGCCGACAAAGCTACTGCAATTCCCACCTTCTCGGAGGTGCCTGGTCCCGTCTTCCCGAGCCCAGGTGGGAGGAACTGAAATGCTGCAGAACGCCAGGAATTTGGAAAAATAAATTTAAAAAAAAATAAAAAAGAGAGAGAAAAATGAGGCAGAAACGGTTAATGCGCTAGAGGATGCTCTCAGCAGGAACAACACTCCCCGAACTGGGGAAAAAGCAGTCCATGAAGGCTTTGATTTTCCCTTTTGCGCCAGGCTAAGGCTCTCTAGCTGTTCTTAGGAGAGTGGTGAAGGTTTTTATCTTTCCGCACCGCCGCGTTTTAGCATTCCTGCCTCCCGGAGCACCTGCAGCACCTTCCCCTCGGTTGGTTCATCAGGCAACATCTCCTCTGCGAGATTTCTGTTGTAAAAAAAATGAAATAACGGGATATTCTTGCCTTGCATCCTGTCCCAGAGCAACCTCTGGCTGCTACTGGAAAGACAACGTGTCCGTGTCAGGGTTTGTCTGTAGCCTTCATATTGCTCAAAAGAAAATCTCACTGTTTTGTCCTTTAAAAAAATTTTAAACTCTCCCTCTTTAGGGCTTCTGTAAACTTTCCAGGCAGAGTGCAAGCAAGAACAAACCAAATATTGTTTCCAGCCACCCAGGCTATTTTGCCTCCATGAATATGCCTCTTTGTATGGTGCCACAAACGTTATGACTGCATGAAATCCATTTTTAAAGCCAGAAGTCCCGCACTTGCACCGTGGCTTCTCCCTGGAGGAAAGTCCGTCTTCGTGCCCATTCACAGTTTGGGGCTAGAGACCATTTTCCACAGAAGCTCGCAAAGGGGAGCAGTGCTTTGTGGATGTTCCCCAAAACTGCCCAGAGGTACGGAGCAGGCAGCAAGCACACTGCCTCCCCCAAAAACCTCAGGGTCTGCATGGGTCCAAGGCATTATCTGAGCTGCTTTTGGGGAACTGCCTTAAACATCCCCCCTCGGGAGAATATTTTAGATATCATCCCCACGTGGTGCAGAGGAAAGGAGGAGAAAAGCAGAGGTGGTGCCAGGATGCCTGCTCCTGTGGGATGTAGAGCATCACCACCCTCTCCTTTGACTTCTTCTCCTGCACAGGCCAAGGGACTTTACCCAGCCTCAAGCTAGGAGGACCAATACCTGGAAAATGGGCTCTGGAAGAAGGGAGGTTCACCCCGGGATGCTCTGCAGAGCCCTGAAGGTTTCAGGGCAGGAGCTGTGTTTACAAGCAGGGGAACTGAAAGCAGAAGCACTGAACTGCTTGGATGTTGCTTGAAAGGCATAAGAAAAGCGTGGGTGAACAACACACCCCCCAAAATTATTCTTTACACACGTATTAAACAACCAACTGGCAGTACAGAAGGGGAGCCAAGACCACTGTGGCCCAGAGTAGCTTGTGGCAATGGTGGTTATTAAAAATTCAGTATTTAGAGGTCATGTTGCTTTGCTTATAACCCTAATTCTTTCCACATCCTTAGAGTCAGGATTCCAACACTGTCTTTTAAAATGTAATTTCCCAATTATATTACTCTTCATTCTCTGAAGTCAAGTTCTCATGTTTAGATGAGATTAGCACCCTCTGATTACTGTAAATTATTAAGTACTTGCAGATCAGCAAGTCCCATAATGATAGGAGGAATAGAAATATTTTATCAATTATGTAGAATAAACCAGAAAGTAAATATTAAAAAAAACCCACAACATTTTGGTCCTATTTCCTACCTCTCTGTCATGTTAAGGCCCATACAAGAAGTGTATCTGAGAGAGAAGGGTGCGTATCCCTGTCAGGAGGTTATATAGGATCTTTTAGCAGTGTTTTAGATACAGATCCATATGTTCGCTGTGGTTGTGGTGTAAATCAAGGTTACAACACCAAGAAGCTGAACTTTGCCAGTATGACTCAACATAAACCATCCTTGTTAAAACAAACCATTTTAAAATTGCAATCCTCCTCTTCCTCCTCCAGCTAGCTAGCCCCACCTCTCCCTTCTGCATTTTGAAAGCCATGGCAAGAAAACCAGCGTGGCCTGAAGGTGGTCAGCGGCTATTTTGTACCCAAGGGATATGACAGTAGTTTTGTTCCTCCTGAGAGCCCCTGTAGAACATCCTGCCAGCAACCCCCTCTTGGTTACAACATACAGAGATGAGGCATTTTTCTGTACAAGGCACAGAACAAACACAAATCTTATATACATCATGCATTTGTTGAAGAGGATTTATAGAATTTATCCCAGTCTTGCCTTTTTTTACTGTGTAACATCATCAGCTGAGATCCCACAAAAGCAGTCAATAAAATACTTCTCCATCCCACAAGACAAGCAAATATGTTTTTTTCTGGAGAAGGGATGACGTGAAAGAAAATAATAATAAAAAGACCTGGGAAGAGAGAGAAATTAGAACTCGGACTCCTCTTTTCAAACTTCTTGCTCACCACAACTTACCCACGCTTCTGCCTAGATCCTTAATCAGTCCCACCTCTTCTACAAACAAGGCAGTCAGTCAGAATGTCTCTGTTGGCCCTGCCATGCATCCAGTCAGTGGAAACTGTCACTGATCTCAGAGAGGCCAGCGATTGACCTAACCTGTATGTTTAAGGCTCTGATCCTCCTGAATTTAACCATCTCACTACCTTTAAGAACAGCCTCACTGGTCTGAATGAGCTACCCCAGTGTCATTTTGCACCACTGGTACTGAGCTGCCCAGCTTAAAACTTTTAAGAGTCAATGGGAAATATTTCCCTTCAGAGGACTTTGGATCAGTCCTAAGAGACTTCTGTCAAAATCCTGTTGAGTTTTTTAAGCACAGGAGCAGGTCATTTCCCCAATGACATGGGTGCAAAGAAAGCTTTTCAGACAAAATACCAAAGACAAGGTCCTTGCTCAAAATAATGACAGCTGATGAGGAAGGGTTGTAATAAAAGGCAGAGTTCAGCATCACACAACTCAGTCATCCCTCCACCACTGAAACCCTGGATGTAAGTCCAGCCTGAGGAGTTCTTCCTAGTGGATAAATCACATACTGATGTGAAGAGAACTTTGTCCAAGCACTTTGCCTGCAGGATTGTACTTAATGAGAAGGCTATCCCGACACAGTTACGGACAGACTCACTCAATCCTGCTGGAATGTTAAATTATTTAGGCCTGGGTCTTGGTTCCACTTAATTCAAAAGGAATTTTGCTACTAACTGGAGCGGCAGCTGGATCTAGCCTCACAACAAAAGGCAATGATACCATAATATAGGATGTCAAAGGGCCTTCATCTCTTCATTGTAAACAGAACACATCTCGGATCATTTCCCACATACAGGAACTCCAAAGAGAAATTAATGCTAAAGCTGGGCACAGACCGGGTAACATGTTTCTTTACTTGAACTTTGAGTGAATTTGTTTTCGTGAGACTTGAATTTCATTTGTTTTCCACAGAGTTTCTATTCATCCAGAATCTGGACCAAAGTTATACGAATTTAATAAGCAAAATTAAATCACCAACATTCTCCGAAATGCTGAGCTAGGGAGTGCGATTTTGGGGGATATGAACTGAATGTGGAATCTTGACCATTCTTAGACAGATTTGCTCTAGAAACCTGGCCCAGAGAGCTGCACAAGTTTACCCAATCAGGGAATATAAGTATTGCCACACGACCTGGGAGTCCTCCCACCAACCTTGCATTTCAAATACTAATACTCCTAATGAACTACCTGCAAAACGAGCCATAGCCTAGGGATTATACACAAAATAATTCAGTGAATCATTTCCAATAACATGTATATATACAAAAATCACAATTGACACACAGAACATTGACTAAAGGGGAAGAAAAAAAAAAAAAAGAGAGACAAAATTCCTGTAATAAATTATTCATTACAAATTATCCACCCAGCTCTAGTTAACACCCTTCTGTGTTTCTTCAGCCTGGGAGAGAAGGGGCTTGTGTTTTAGATTTACCCTAAGTGCTGTTGCATGCAGGGTTTGCCTTAAACGTGTAACCCAGATGTCTCAGGCTTGGTTTATTTACATTCTTGGGAACTGTTGTGGAAAAAACCCTATATGATGTCAAATATAATATAGTACTCAATTGAGTTATAAAGGGACAAGGCTGTGCCAGCCCTCCTTTGGTATTTTAATCTCATGAAAGAGGCAGAAAGGGCCCATCCAAATACATTCTAAAATCCTTTTTTTTTTTTTTTTCACTTGGAATCCAAAGATATACAAACAACCATTCAGAGTGCAAGATCTATCAGTATCTGTCATTAGCTAGTATCACTGAAACCAACCGAAATCAGCCTGTCTGCTAAATTGTACAGAAGCACTGCTCAAGGAAAACCATAAGTACACTGTGCAAGAAATCCCAGTATTATATAGCATTGCCTTGTGCGACAATCCATTTCTTCAGTAACTGAAAGAGATGTTTTGACTTAATGCAGTAAATATTTTTCCCCTCTTAACCCATTTAGAAATTTACCTTTCTAAAAACATAACTTCACATATCATCTTGCATATAGAATTCAGTAGTTGGCGCAGCAGAGAAGCAGAGGGATATTAAATGAAATTTAGCTCTGGTTCAAGACTAAAGGGTATCTAGGAAATCAGAAAATTGGAAGCCAATTTCAGAAACCACTATGATATAACAGTGGTAGCACACCACCACTATCATATTGGTTTCAGAGCAACAAACCACTACTATAATGTAATTCAGGACTAGTTATAGCATAACTCACCAAACCAAGCATCAATGCATTCTGAAAGACAAGACCACTTTAATAGATTGTTGGTCCCTGATGATACAACCTCTGACTCAACTCTGCACTTTTCCAGATTGATAACTGTGATACTTGAGACTCCAACCCCCCTCCCACCAAAGACAGAGATTTTTTTTTTTCCCCCACTAAGTTCAATGAGAATGGGAAGGAGATTTTCAACTAATACAAATGATTGGGAATTTTGGAGGATTGTAATTTTTGACATTACCTGTTTAAAGATGCTGTCATGTCTTACCTTGACGTAAGACGAAGTGTCTGGTACAGTCTGAAACATCCTTACTTGTTTAAGAGATATATTTAAAGGTCCTAAAATTGACCTGAAATTAAAAAAAAAAGTCACATCATACATATGTATATAGAAAAGTAAAGAAACAAAGCATTGTTTAAAAAGTAAGATTAGCAACATAATTTAAATAGAAGTGATCAAGCATTTAAGTGTACCCTTTAAAGAAAGGACACAGAAAAACATCCACCACTGCAACTCAAAGCCAAATAAGAGACAAGACTTGCTAAAGCAAGGTTTTATTTCCATATTTGAACAACAGTATGGTTTTGCTTTTGGATTCCACTCCCCAGCCCTCTCTCTAGGAACAGAGCCTTCTTCACTTATGACCAGACCAGAGGGAAATGTTTGACATTTGATTAACTGAATTTCTTAGCCAACAATTAAAAGCCAGCTGAAATACTCATGTTTTCACGTCGAGACTAGTTAACCCTATTGACTTGTAGCCAAGGGTTTCACTCGGCTAAATGAAGGGCAGTTGCATTTCTTGACTCATTGAAACCATCCCGAGCCATTACCCTGCCGGCCTCTATTGATTTAAAGAACCTTTCTCACAGAGAATAATTAACCAATAAGTTAAAAATAAAAATAGAGAACGGAAGTATCATTCCAAATAGCAATAACTCCCCCTTTCCCACCAACCTAATTGAAGGGTTGTCAATCTCAGCCCTTCTATTTCGGATAGTGCTGTTACTCAAACCTAGCTGTGCTTTATCTCAGCCTTGCATCAATGCAGTGCATCTGTTTTTCTGTACTTCTAAGACTTGACAATCTCCTGATGAACACGTTTTGTGTTTTGTTTTTTTCCCCCTTCTCCCCCCACCCCATCCAAGTCATCACTCCAGAGATGCAGAGATTAACAACGATCGTGAAAAATGTAATGGTGTGTGGGAAAATAAATCTGCAGTCACTGAAATATCTCACAACTGTTTGTTCCACCGGCTCCTCTCAGGATCTTTAATCCTCTTGCAAAGTACCAGAAAGCAATTAGCTCACTGTAATTAGTGCATCGTTAAGAAGCACGAGCCCAAATTCTCCCCCCACCTTTTAGCATCCCGCTCATAAGTGCTGCTATTTCTTACGGTCCCATTCTCCCGGGATGCGAAGGGAAAAGTCAGAAATTTACCCAGAATTTACTCCAAAAAAGTCATACTACAGAATCAGAAATATGCATAAAGAGTTAAGCACAACTGGTCAATTCACTCTCTCTCTTTTCAATTTTTTTTAATTTTTTCTCAAGCTCTTCAGGAAAAGCTGTGGGGTCCTGACTTTGCAGAGAGTTCAGTTTGTTCAGATCTAATCCAACCCAGACACCACTGCTTAATCACGAAATACCCTCCGTGTGATTAATGAAGAAGCCCGCGCCACTCTGGAGCTGTCTGCTCCCTAAACTCGGGAGCTGCCACCCGGTGAAAGCCCCTGTGAGGGTCCTTCCTCGCCCCCCAGCAATGCCAAACAGCCAGGGCAACCTCCGTGCTCCCAGAGCCAGAGCCACTGGCTTGCTTTGAAACATCTGCTGATGTAAAAAAAAAGAGAGAGAGAGAGAGAAAGAAAGCAAAAAAATCCCCACAGCCCAACAACTCTGGAAAATAAAAGTTCGCTATCTGCACGTAACCCCCCTTTTATTGATTCTAAAAGCATTTATTACGCGGCCAGCTGGCACAGAAGGGCAACCGATTATAAAATCGACAATGTGTTTCTGATAAGTACAATTCTTTTTTTTTTCTGTCGTCCTCCCTTCCTAACACATTCCAGTTTCTTTTGCTTCTGAACTTGCAACGGGGGGTGGGGGTAGACAAGAGTTGAGGGACAAGGTAATTTTGCTTAGCCAGTAAATTTTCTAGGGTCAAGGATTCACATATCAGTTTCCCCTGCTCCCCTCTTTATCCCTGATTAGCGCTCCCCCCACCCCCGCTTACCTCCCTCTTATAATTACCCGTGTTCATATAAATAAATACATCTGCATATTTGGAACTAGTTTTAAGAAGTCTGCTGTGGATTATTTATCAATCGTATTGCCCTGCCAGCATCAGTCGCAGTATAAAAGGGCCTCTTAAACTACTTTTAGATTCGCCTCTTGCTTATTCTTATTTACTATTATTTAAATGACTCACCTTTTATACCCTTTCCCCTCAACCAGTGGCAGACCAGTTTGTAAAGATCCAGGTTGAGAACCAAAAATAAAACTCCTCACCAGTTTCTGGATTACTACCCACTGCCGCTGCAGTTTTGCAAAAAGGAGAGATTAAACTTGTTAGATCCAAAGCAGCGCTGAAGTTAAAATTCCCAGCCCATCCAGACAGGCTGCATCAACCAGGCATTTCCTCAGGGGGCTTCTGTAATGCTCGCAGCTCCAGGACGTGCTTTCCTTTCCCTCTCTTCTATGCTCTCTACTTTTTACTTGATTTCCGTTTTCCCCCCTTATCAATATTTCAGCTGGTCCCTCATATTAATCATTGGCTGTGTGGCATCTTCGCCCAGTGAGCCCGCCTGGCGCTACTCGCAACTTTAAAGAACCAGAAAAAAAAAAAAAGACGAAAAAAAATTTACAACTTTCTTAAAAAAATATTGCTGAGGAGTCAAGCCGAAAAGAGACGCTGAGTGGAGCTCAAGTGCTACTTTAAATCCCCTTTTTAAATAAGGAAGTTTCAAATATCCGTTTTTAAATCATCGTTCCTTACTTTGAGCTTTTTTCCCCTGACTCTTACCTTGAAAATAGTTAACCCGTTTTCCCCTGAAGCAGAACTGAAAATATTACAGACGATGCTGCAGATGCACACGGCTGCAAAAGTGAGACGAAATCACCTCGAAACTATTTATTGGATCAAGAATTCATCCTTTTTCTCTGCAAGCTGAAACCTCCAGATCCTTCTAGCTATTTAGTAGTACCCCATCAAATAGGAACGCTTTTAGAGAGGGAAAGGAAACACATCTTCAATTCAGGGATTTTTTTTTTTTTCCCCAGTAGAGTCACGTTTCTAGTCCATATTGTCATCTCAGAAGGGTTTGTAGATAATATTTTGCACTAACCTGTGGAATAAACGTCCTGGGATTTTCCTACGACATCAATTTTAAAGGTAACCCTCCAAAGGGTTACCAAAACTATTTGGAAAATGTCCTTCCACTCTCTATTCTCTTTTCTCTCTTTCCCGGCTTTGCCCCAAATTCCAACATATTGAAACATTTTTCTCCTTAATAAGAGGAACATATAAAGTGAAGGGGTGAAAGGGCAACTTGGGAGCCGTGCCTAGAGCTCCGCACACAATTTACTCTCTGGTAGACGAGGCGTTTAGCATTCCTCCCAATTTCCAAGGAAAACAGACTCAGACCTGTACCCAGTGACCAGGGACCTAGCCAGAGACACTTTTTAATATAGAAATTCTTCAAATTCTTTGTTATTGTTGTTGTTGTTTGTGGTAAGAGAAGCACTTTCCTAGGCAAGGTAAAGCAACAGGGGTTTCAGGAGGAAGATCTCGGGAAGATAACTTCCGATGGAAGGGAAAATCAAAGTGACAGGAGGGACTTGGGAGGTGCTTAGGAGAGAAAGGGGATTTAAAAAAAAAAATCAGCGTTGTCATTTTTTAAACGCCTCTTAAAAAAATCGCGTGCATCAGGGTTAAAAATGCCTTAATCTCATTATTCTACGGGGACGAGAACAACTCTCTGCACACTCACAACCGAGCTAGCTATTGACCAGATCAGATCACATTTCAAAGTCATTTTTCATTCTTTTCTCACGTTTCCACGTGTGAATTACACAAAACACGTAGCTGAAAAGGAACCCCGAGGGCTTACTATTGTGTTAACAAAAACCCTCTTCCTCGTATTTTCGTTGAGGGGCAGCTAACAGGCGTTTGCATCTCTCCCCCGCCCGTTTTCCCCACGAGTTTCCTTTATTTTTAAGCAAAAATCTCAACCTAGTTCCGACAAGGACCACTGAGCGCACGCACCTAACAAGCTGCAATGAAATAAACTTTAAAGGTTGGCGTTAACAAAAACTTAGGACGTAAAGCGCTTACAAGTTCAGGGGAAATGTTTACCCTCGATCCTGAGCTGGGTTTGCTACCCCTTGTAATCAAACCCCACAGTCGAGTCGAGAAACCCATGTGGCTAGTTGCAGTCATCTTGGGAGCTTTACTAGCCCAAAAGAAAATTGCTGGCAAATTGGAAACAGCTGTAGCATTGGAGACAAAAAAAAAAAAACACCAACCCAAACCACCAAAAAAAGCACCCCCCTTCCCCACCTCCTGAGCAGAGAAAGTTACAGAAGTTTTGTTTACACAAAGAGCTCCAACGCAGACATGACATTTCAAGTTTTCATCAACAAACCGTAGGTGACTTGTATGTAAGCACCATTTCAACATTCATCACCGGCAGTGATTTTTTAAAGATGCCTATGAAACCTCTCCCTTCTCGCACATCGGCGCTTCCAGTTCGCTCCTGGGGCAGCTGCTCTTGCCTGTGCCTATGTCCCCTTTAACAGGGTGCCAGCAACACAAACAGTGACTTAAAACCCACAAAGAGTTTTATCTTGGGGAGGGGGGGGGAGAACCTGACAAGTGCTCGATTCTCATAAGGCTGTCGGACAATTGCTAGAACAAATGAAACGGTGGAAAAGCTCAGAGTCCTGCAAAATGTGCTCTTTTCATGTTTTCTATTTATTAGATATGTTAAGAGAAAACAGACTCATATGAGTCCCAAATGTAGGCAGAGTATTAAAAGAGGCATGTGTATGCTCCAGCAATTACAGCTGAATTTGATTAAAAACGTCATGAGGACTGCAAAAGCAGGAGTTACCTGATACACTAACCCTGAGGTTGCTTTAGGATGAATTATAACACAATTCATTTTATTTTAATAGGTCACTATAAGATTAACTGTTTAAGGATGGAGCTGTGCTATAAATGTTTACATCAAACCAGAAATAAGCAAGCTTTACTTTCTGGTTGTTTAGAAATAATGTTTATTACATTTTAAAATTCCTCAACATGTTAATTAGAAATAAGGGGAAAGTATGTGAAGTCCAAAGGAGTTCCAGTGCTTGACGTGTAGCCACACACACACTTCTGTGCTTCAGTTTCTCTTTCCTAGGAGGAAAATGTGGTGATTTTTAACTGGCCATCATCATTTCCACATGCTATGGGAAAATGATGACAACAACCTTTTTTCTGCTTCTCTCACGGTCTTGGTCCCAAATTTGAAGATGTTTTGTGAGCTGGGCCCATGGTCAAGAAGACCAGCCAAAGCCTGAGGTGATGACTCTGTCGGAGTAACCCAGTGAGATCAGCCACCACAAGAGCCACACGTGTGTGTTCAGGAGGGAAAAACCTTGAAGACGCATCTGTGGTCTCACAGGCATGAAGGACCTCAACACACCTTCGCACTTTCTGTTCCCAAAGCAGGGACTGTGTCTTTGAACTTTCTCTAGCTGGTACAAACATATCTGGCAGATAGGTCCAAGAGTTTGAATAAAAATAGCCTCATAAATTTCCCCCTCAAGAAAGAAAGGGCAAAACAGACAACTACCATAGAGAGATGTTCATCTGATTTTTCATCTGGTGTACTGCTGGGGAGTTTTTGGATGAGATAAGAACCCCTCTGCGGCTGCAAATTCTTTTTTTCCCTGTGCTATCTTTAAATAACATCCAATACAATAGGTGCCTGGCTGGAACTCTAAGGAACAGTTGAATTTAATTATCATTTGTCATAATAGTACCATATTGATGAAATTTCAAATATTAATTCTATAAGAAATTCCTACCTGTTAAAGTTTACTTTCATTTAGAATTGACAAGAAGGGCAAATTTAGAATACTAGCGTGAGAAGAAATCTCTGTAATATTTAATTCAAGGAAAACTGAAATGATCATCTCAAAAAGGTTTCATTCAGAGAATCAGAAAGACCCATTTCAGTGAAGACAGGCTGTTTCATTTTCACTAGTCAACGTAACTAAAAGCACTTTGATAAATTCCACTGAAAATCAGCAGAACTGCTATAAATATTTTTGGGAAAAACATTTCAGCTTTGCTAAATCACTCTCTACCATGACAAACACCTTTGAAATAGAATATGTTTCACCCTGGTCTAATATGAATGATGGGGTCTGATTAGGATATGAAAATAAATAATCATAAATTATTGATAAAATCATTATCACAACAAAAGAAAAGCTTTAGTTACAGAGATAAAATGAGGAGGTAGGAAAAAAGGAATTGCCATTATTGTTAGGCTCTATATTATTCTTGAAAAAGGAATGTTAGGTGAAGGTTCATGCATGTCCCAGGAATTATAAATTCTGCTTAATGGGAACAAGAATCTTTCACTTTTGCTGAACTGTCTTGATTTGAGGACACTTTACTGTTCAGAGATGTATTTTGACTGTTTTTTACTGTGAAGCTAGAAAAAGTGTGGGTTTTGTTTTTGTTGTTGAAGACATGGTTAATTTCACAACATTGGAGTTTCCTCGCCCCGTTGTTTACAAACATTTGAGGGAATTATTTACTATCCATAGGTTGTCATGTAACTCTCCTGTTAAATCAGTTTTGGTTTGTGGCTAGGCTTGTGTATTTCTCAGTTCATGTTTTTTGTTTTTCTTTAGTTTTCTTACTAGAATTCGGAGATATCCCTCTGTTGGTCAGGCAGAATATAAACATTATAATGAAGGACCTCACTCAAATACAGCTTAACAGACAAAAGGGCAGGAAGGCAGGCTTAAGGACAGGGTGGCTTGCCACCTTAGGCCCCACGAGAACATCTCAGTGGTGGAAGCAGGACAAAAATAACTGCAAAACTTTCACGTCATGCAAGTTCTGAGTGATCCCCATGGAGCCTCCGCTCTGCTGGGACCTCCCTACTTTAGATGTGTCCCTGGTGATGCCTTTTTTCACCAGGATTTTTGTGTTCAGCCCCTTCGTTTGGTGACAAAACACCCGCTGGCCATGCCGCACCTTGCAGCTGCACCTGTAGAGGCTTACCTGAGCACCCACGGCCACCGGTGACAGGGCTGCTGCCTGCTCTGAGGCTCCTGAATGAAGATGGGTCACACTGAAGTCCCCTTTGTGGCAGGGACGCCTGAGGTGTCTCACCGCTGGGTGGTACCTGGGACCTACCCTCCTTCATGGCCCTGGGGGGTCTTCAAGCTTGCCGAGGGGCTCGGGGACCTGCTGGAGGGGGCACGGCCCTAGAGGGGAGAGGGGTTTTTGCTCCGGGGGGTCCTGCAGCCCTTGGGGGGTGAGGGGAGAGGGAATGGGGCTGTGACGGCAGAGCCCTGCAGCCCTCTCCTCGCCGGACAAAATGGCGGGAGGTGTTGTGAGGAGCACCTTGCACTGTCCGTCAGGGGAGAGCGGGCCCCTGCGATTGGCTGTGCTCCCCCAGAGGGTGGGCAAAGGGCTGTGGCAGCCAATGGGAAGAGTAGGGCACTTCGCACCTCTCCACAGGGGCCATGAAATGGCGGCCGTGCTGCTCCCCACAGCCGCCACGGTGGCCATGGTGCTCGGCATGTTCCTCCCCAAAGCTCCTGGGCTCCCACCTCTGTTTTGTCCCCTCTTTTGCCCCCTTTTTTTGGGAGAGAGTCTCTCTTTTGCCCTGAATGTCTACTGCACCCCATTAAGTACAAAACCCCAAGTTTTTTCTTCCCAAATGAGCCCTGACCATTCTCTTTTGCTTTCACATGCCAGCATAAACACCTGCCTAGCTGGCGCTAGTTAGAAAAACAGAAGAAAAGAGTAAAAGAAATTAAAAGCAAACCTCTTCCTCCGGTAGAGTTTTGCCTCTTAAGAAAAGAGAAGTAGCAGTGTCCCCAAGTTCATGTCAAGATTTGCTGTTACTTTGCCTTTTCCTCATCGGTTTGACGTGAGGCACCTCCTCCAGGAGAAGAGAAGACAGAAATTTTTTTAAATATGAAACTTGAGGATGCCCTTGTCTCCTGCACAGCTTCTCCTCCTTGTATAGTCCAGCTCCACAGCTTGATCTTAATTTCTTGAAAGCATCTCACCTTGTATTTGAGCTGGTGTGGATGGTAAAGGTGGGAAGAGGGCAAGAAGGAAGCTGGCTCCACCAAAAGGCAACAAAAACAGCTGAATGCACGAAAAGGGGAAAAAAAGAACAACCCCAAGGTGAATTTAGGAAAAATAAATGGCTAAAACAGGAGCTTGATGCGATTCCAAGTGTTTTGACATGGAAGCATGTTTCCCATTCCGCTTCTCTGCAGAGAAGGTTTCTCTTTGAATTAGATGAACCGTAAAATAAAAAGGAAATTTAGAACAACACTGTAAAATGGTGTTTTACAGCCCTTTCCACAAAAGGCTTTCCCTTGA
Source organism: Syrrhaptes paradoxus (assembly GCA_013400615.1). Classification (NCBI taxonomy): domain Eukaryota; kingdom Metazoa; phylum Chordata; class Aves; order Pterocliformes; family Pteroclidae; genus Syrrhaptes; species Syrrhaptes paradoxus. The sequence continues at coordinate 168,221 of VZTO01002252.1, forward strand.
AGAGCTCTTATACCTTGGACCTTGTCTACGCACTATCATCAGACAGCTCGGACGATACCAGTCAAATTAAAGCATTTCAGTGCCCGCTCCTCCCGAGCCAGGCTGCAGCCTTTTCAGTATAAAGGTGCTTTATGCGAGAATAACTATTCCCATATGGAAAAGAGCGATGATTTGGGAAATCTCTCTGGTTAATATTATGAAGTGCTTGCTGTGAGCGTTTGCTGTAGCATGAAATGTCTCAATGTCAGGGCATATCCCTGTTCGCTGACGGGGCCTCCGGAACATCCCTGCCACAACAGAGACAACAGAAAGTACTGGGCTCAACAGACTTTATTTTGACCAGCGTTTTATGGGCCAAAGTGATTGTCTTAGACAAGAAGAAAGTAATGTTCCCCATGCAAGGAAAGGAGAGGGGAGGGATGCAGATTTGCCTCAGACAACAAAAGCGTGGAGGGGATGAAACGGGAATTTGAAAGAGATTCAGAGGGAAAGTGCGTGGGGGAAAGGGGAATCTGTGTGAAGGAGAAGGGAAGGCTCAGTTTCCTTGTGTGTGAATGATGGAGAGCACGTGAGGAACACACTCAGAGGTGCCTGGACTGCTTGAAGTGTTGGATAATCTCTTGTGGCCTGAGCACACGAACCCTGGGACATTGGAGCTCGCTACTGAAGCCAGATGTGTGTGAGAACTGTGACAACAAGCAGAGAAACACTGAAGACACTGGAGAAAATTAACTACAGAATAACTGCATCCAAATAAAAAGCTGTACCAGTACCTGAGAAAACAAAAAAACAAACAAATAAATGAGAATAATGTTAACTCAGTTAAACCAGTATGAAACCTATGGTGGTCCAGGTTTCTGCAGGTGATGGCTGTCAGAAATCAGCGTCACTATGGTCTCCATAAGGTTCTCTTTCCGCTCAGTAGCTAAGATATGAAAGGTATGTCATAAATTACAGATTTTAAGGTAAAACCAGACCATCTCTCCTGAAGCACATGGTTTGTGAACTTTTCCCAGTTTAAAAATAATCCTCAGAGCATGAAGACTTCTTCCAGTTGGGCTTTCAGAGAAAGAGTATACAACCTCACTTTTCATTCCACAGCCATGCTCAGAGACAGTTTTTTTGAGCTGTCTAGAACAATGTGAATTATTCTTCTCTGACATAACTAGCCCAGATATTTTTGTCTTTGAAATACATTACAGATGAAGCCTACACACTTTTCCAGTTACTATCACAAACCTTGTCCACATGGGGATAAAAGGTGATTATAAAAATATGCTAGTGACCATGTGAACAGCTACTACCTCGTCCTGTTGGTACTAAGCCACATTTCTCTAGGTGGCATATGAACAAAGACCAGATGATGCTCTGGACCCCAGAGAGCTTCTAGATTTACACAACACATTATAAAACCCTGTGGTGTGATAGACTGACCCGTGAGCTGCTGTTGAAGCCGGCATGTGCTCTGCAAACCTTGAAAATCAGGCAGTTTATTTTAGGAGCTTGCCTATGGATTGAGGAGCTTAAATTTGGGCTCCTAATTGGAAAATATTCCAAGTCTGTGAAGAGATCAAGATGTTTCCCTTTTCCATCCCAGGCACGAACCCCCCCCGAACAATTACAAGCGAATCTCCTCTAAGCACTCCTGTTTGCTGCGAGAACCGATTCGTGACACTGAGTCACACATCCTCGAGTCTTTAGAGGTGTCCGGTTGCTCGCTCAACTTGTTGACTCTGCTCCAGTCACTAGCCCTATTTCCTGGACTTATCTCAGGGACCAGATTTCCCCTCCTCTCTCTCCCTCCTGTGGCTCATAAACACTTGAAATCTACTGTAAACCCAATCTAGTCTCACAGCTTGTTGTGAGTACAAGCAGCAGCAGATAGCAGGAGATAAGGAGTGAGGCCACGTTGTCTTTTTCCAGCCTGTGCTGAGAATTCACTTTTAAATCTGAAAATTGTTTGCTTAAGGAAAAGGAAATGTGCATGTGTGCATTGGGGGGCAGCGAGAGAGGGGAGGGAAAAAGAGGAAGGGAGCTGTTTGAGAGACCAAATTGGGTCGTACGAAAGGGAGGATTGATGGAGATTGATGAAGGAAGTTCAGTGAAGGTCCTGGTGCAACAGGCACTTGTAAACCTTGTGCTCCTGTTATCCTGCCCTGTTCCTAAACATCAGGCCATTCCCAAAGGGGGGTGGTGTTTCCGCAGCAGAGCCCTGGGATGACCATCTCCCTCCAGGCACTCCGAGGCCAAGTTTTGCTGGAGTGACACCCAGTGGGAAGTTGCTCAAGCCATGGCGAAGGGCTCCAGGCTGTGTCCACATAAGAGAAGTTCTGCCAAGCTACCGTGGTGCTCATGGTGTGACTTAATCATTAAACTGGTAAAAAATCCCAGTGTGAACATGATGCTCAAACTGGAACAGCAAAATGGTAGGAAATCTATATCTACCCTCTCCTGCACACATGGAAAACGCTATATATTTCATGTCCCAGCAGTGCCAGATGACATATTTTCACTTGTCCGTATCAGCTACTGCTCCCATCAGCAGAATGAACTTATTTCAATTCCCAGATCAAGAGGAGGTCGGGTCTAACTGCAGGCTTTGGCAAGCACAGCTCTGTCGATGCCTGTGAAGCAGCATGATTCCTGCCTGACAGTGCTCTGCCGGCAGCATTATGGTGCTGGGGAGGTTACAGTGACAAAAAAATGTTCTTTTACAGGTGCAGCTGACTTTGCCCACGTGGTGGTTTTATGGTACAGCTACAAGGCAGAGCTGGAGGAGTTCTGGCTGTGCTAGGGGTGTTGTGGGGTACGTGAATGCTTCTGTGCTGGCAAAATGCTCAGGGTGAAGGAAAACTTTGGAGCTACACGGCTATAAACACTTCTGTACAACTGTTTCGGTACGAGGCAGGGATGGTCCCTTTAGCTGTATCCCTCCAGTTAATGCAGCAAAGTTTTCTAGCACAGGTTTTGATCACAGTGACAAAAGCTCCCACTGACGCCTACAGGAAGACAAATCTGCTCAAAGCAAGCTCATCCAGCAGCCCCAGAAAGCTTCTCTCTGAACCGTGCAAAATCCCCTTTTGATCTTTGAGGTACCAAGATATCCCAGCTTCCACGGATCAGATAATGACTCAGGGCCTGAGGCAGCCTAGGTCTGAAGGGAATGACAAAGAGAGTTTGTGATCCCTGCATAGAAAGTGCTGTGTAAATTTATGAATTGATCTCCTGATGGTGCTGAAGTCAATAAAACCCGCTGTTGACTTCATTGGGTGCAAGATTCAGACCTTCTTTTGCGATAAATTTGGAGTCCTTGGTGCATATTCCTTGAGAAGCTGGGATACAGCAGGGGTACAACCAACACAGGGAAATTTGAGGGGCTAGTCCTCCTTTCTGTGCACACTTTAATCCAGGCAGCTTTAAGGTGCATGTGCAGGAAGTCCCCACATTTTTACAACAGCTTTCAGACCAGAATTGTCTTTGGGAATAAACATATTGGAAACAACCAGAAACAGGGAGAAATGATGAGATATAAGAAAGTAAAGAAATTGGAATGGGTACTGGTGTCTTCTTTATCCATGGACCAGGCATACCTCATTTGGAAAACTTGACTCATTTGCTGGGATCACAGAGGCTCTGATGAAGCTCCAGGAGCTGAAGGAGGAGGATGAGGCACTGATTCGGCTGGTGACCAAGTGCTCCATGGAGGCAGCTCCTTGGCTTGCAGCAAGTCAACGGCAAAAAATAAAACGTCTGTACCTAGAGATGTAAATGGGTCCTAGTGGGACTTACAAAACTCTCTGGCCACAGGAAATGACAGTGGGAATTAAGTACTAATGTACTTTGTCACATGCAGTTGAAGAGTCTCAGTACTCTGCAGACCTGTCCTTCATTTCTCTCTGTGTTTTGGTTCCCCCTCTGCAAAATAGAGATAATAGCATGGCTCCATTACACAAAGTCATTGTGGAGATAACTACGCTCAGATGCTATGGCAACAAGGGCTGTGTAATATTGAAGATAGTGAGGGATGCTAAGGGCAGAGAGCTGGCTTGTGTCAAGCATGGCCTTTTGCTGGGAAAGGATGGAGCAAACCAGCAGAGCCTCCCTTCATTGGTCCTTTCCCAGAGAAACTGTGTGCAGATCTCACATGCGGGGTGTGGCTGAAGAATCAGATGAGTTTATTTTAGTAAGGAGGAGCAGTCTTAATTCATGCAGATTCTCTTCTCCATCACATCTTCTCACCCCCCACACCAACATCTCTGACCTCCCGCAGCAAAGTCCTTCATCTTGCTCATGTTTCCACACTGCCACTGAAGTAGAAGGGCAACAAAGGCAGATGGCAGCTGCAAAACCCCAGCTTTTATGGCCAAGCCCTCAAAAAATGGCCTCAAAAAATACGTGGTGGAAATTCAAGGGCCTGCGAAGCTGCTAAAATACCATCCCTGAGTCCTTAACTGAAGTCAGGTAAGGTCTTTTTGGGCTTTCCCTTGCCTGGACCCTTTGTGGTAGAGTGGTTTCAGCTCCTGTTCTTCGTCCTTCCCCATTTCCTGGCTCCTGCTGCGACACTTTGATGCATAGGGCCAACCACCCGTAACCACCCAGGGAAATAGAAGCTAAGCCAGGCAGCTACGGTCATTCATTTTTCCCCTTAGGGGGAGGAAGAGAGGCCAAAGATAAGATCGCTTCATTTAAGCCAGAATCCATTTTTCACTGGCCAAATTCTTGCAAGCGTGATCCTTCCAGGAGAGCTGGCATGGCTGCCAGTGTCTTTAGTAGATGAATCCCTAAACTTCTGGATTCTTTGTCCTCAGAGCCACCTCTTCTGGGCTGGTTCCTCTCCTGCACAATGCAGAAATTTCCGGGGAATCAGGACATGGAGACACACTAAACGACCCTGTGCCTCAGTTTCCCCATTCCTGCTCATCAGGACTTTTGAGATCCAAAACCCTTGTGCATTTCCACTTGTCTCAAGAGCCCTGTTGACAGCTCCCTGTCTGCAGAGCCCTGGTGTCAGTTCCTCCTCAGCTTGGGAGGAGACAGGGATGCAGACACGTTTCTCTCGCCCATTTCCCATCCCATTATCCTCTTCATAAAAATGAACTTTCATCAGGCCTATTTTAAAATGTTTGGGTTTTTGTTTGCTACTGTAATCATTAGCTAGCCGCCAGATGGCAAGGCAACACAAGGCAGAGAGCTTTCCAAGTTTCTGGTTAAGACAATGACACAATCGAGGACAAATAAACAGAAACAGAAGAGCAGAACGTAAGCAAGCGCAGAGCACCAGGACGTGGTAGCAGGAGGGGGCCAGCCCTGGAGAGAGGATCAAAGCTGGGGAGTCCAGCTCGTGGCTGCATCCTTGCCCCGGTCCTCATCTGTCCCAGCACCCGGCAGCAAATTGTTCAGCAGAGGGTGCAGGGAACATCCCGGCGAAGGATGCAGCAGCATTGCATGGTGATTACTAATTTTTTTTTTTACTTTCTCTGTTCCAAGATGTTCTGTGGACAGCAAAATTAATAAAGCCTGGTTTCCTGTGGGCTCGTGTTCCTTGTCCTCTAACTCATCACTTTCCCGCTGTGTCCTCTCCGACAGGCGAAGATTAGGCCAAGGCTGGGCTGGTGCTGATTAGCGCTGGCCACAAAGCAGAAGGTGTTACATCAGAGCCTTGCCCGCCTCTTCCTTGGTGGGGAGCTAATCTGGGTCTCTCCCCTCCACCCAGCTGCTGATTTTTGCAAAATCTGTAGAAATTTAATGATGCCTGGGATAGCTAACCTTTTAGAAGCTGTTTGGTTGGAGTTGGTCAAGGAGGTAGAGAGGAGTTGAAGAGGATGGGTGAGTGGGGAGATTGCTCAAGCTTCCTCTCGTTAGGAGCCCGGCTAACCCTCCCTGCTGCACGGGTTCAGCAGTGCTGAAATGCTTCATGAATGTCTCTTGAATTCAGACTTTCTGCTGAGTGTTTTCAAATTTGAAGTGTCCTGTTTTGGTAGTTGTCATAAGCTTATATTTTTTTCCATCCTTGGTTAGAAAGAGCCCTTTGATTCTATTTCAAATAGCACAAAAGCTCAATATTTAGGTGTCTCAGTTCTTTTTAAAATAAATATTTGTATTTTCATGTTTCCTTTTCCCCTTTCTTTTTGTTTAAACATATTTTAGCTGGAGTAGTCAAAGCTTCAAAATCCCTGATGAATCAGAAAGCACATTTTTGCTCTGTCCTGGGGGACTTGGCTCATCGCTGGCTGTTCCTGCTCCTCCTCTCATTGTGATGCTGCTGTTGACTCCAACGGGACCAAGATACAACCAGCTGTCAGGTGATGATGGGAAATCTAGTCTGGTTTTATGTCTGAAAGCTAAAAGGTGCTTACACCGCTGCCTTAATTAAATGATCTGCCAAATGTAGGCTTGTTCTTAATGTGTTTTTAGCATCAGTGGACTCAGAAAGTGTTGGGATGAAGGATGATGATGGCCACGACCCTGCGGCTGAGCTGTGCAGGCTGCGGCTGAGCTGCAGGCAGGGCAGAGCGGAGTGTATAGGCTCCCAGCCCAGGCTATATCTGCCTGGTAATTATAGACACAGCCGTGATGTCACCCAGGGTGGAGATTTACATTCACCAGCACAAAATTTCACAGTGATCATCCCTCTCCAGCATGCACGCAGATTAATGGGTCTGCGGAGGAAACCACCAGCCTCATTCGTGCCTTCTGCCCGATGAGTAGAAAGCTGGTGTTTCGCCTCAGGAGAGGGGTGACACTGCAAGAAGTCACAGTTTTGCCTCCGAGGGGGGAATTCTTTCCATTCCTTTCCAAAGCCTTGCCCCAGATTTTGTCCTGGAATAAAGTCAAAACCTCTGAGGATTTACTGCGGTGCTTATTAAAGTTTCCAGCATGCTCTGTGTGTCTCCTGAACACCTGAGAAAGACGAGCCTTACCCTAGAAAGCTTGCCATCCAAAACACCTCCTCACCCAGCAGAAACCTTGTCTCTGGGCAGACGGCCACATCACAAGCCGAGTAGCTGGAGGAGAGTGAATTATTCCTATTACTTAACATACTACGAGAGTAACAGCCAGACCACTTACTCGAGGGCCCCGTGAGAGTCTGGGCACCGGTTGAGTCACAAGTGCCACCACCCAACGCGGGTAGACCACTGTGAAGTGACTTGCATACCACGAGCGGTGTGTGTGTGCCCGTGAAGTGGCTCCTGACACTAAAGAGTCCCTTGTGCTGGGTGTTGTGATTGCTGGCGGATTCAGAAAGCGGTAATTTTGGCTACCCCACAAGCTTGCAGAGCCTGGATGTCCTCATTCCCTGCCTGCATCAGAAAAATGGCCATAGCTTCCAGCTGAGCTGGCTGGAATGATTGCAACAGTTAAAACAGCAGCACGTAAGAAATAAAAGCATCCCTCCCCTCCAAAATACCTAAAATATTTCAAAATCCCAGATTTCCCAGTATACAAGTGTAACTGGGATCACAGTTCTTTTTAAGTTTCCCCATCCCATGTATGCACTCTTTGTCTGCTAAATTCACTTCACCTGCCAAGGTCACAATGATCATCACGAGAGACAGTCCTGTCCCTGCACAAAGGCACAGCCAGTTCCTCTACAATTAGTCAGATTTTTCTTCATATTGGAGAAAATACAGTGCCATCCAGAGAAAGAAGCTGCACTTGGTAGCATGTGGAAACACTGGCAAATATTTTCACCGAGGCCAGGGCCTGGCTGTTCTCTGCTTTAGTCAGAATCCTTCTTTCACTCACGGTAGTTTCACAAGACACAGAAAGATTTCTAGTTTTCAAGGCTTGAGATTATTCACTGCCCTGATGCATCTCAAAATTGCCAAGGAAAGATTTACATCATGGTATTTTCCACTTGGCTGGGCAATGTGAGATGGACCCGGTTGGAGGCGAGCAACCTTGGCAGACAAGGAGAAGGATGCTGAAGCTTCCCATGCTGGCTGGAGACGGGACAGCACCACCCAGAGAAAGAAATGTTATTTGTGCAGAGAAGCCAGTTTCTGCTCCCTGAGATTTAGAGCTCTTTTTTTCCTTATTTATTTTACTTAACCCCTTGCTCCAGGGGAATTAAATGAAGCAGAGGGTAGAGCTCAAACCTGAGCAGAGTGGTGAGTAAGACAGGTTTGCTGATGTACAGAAATCTTTCTGCATTTCTGCCTGGGCCTTTTTTAAATGACTGGGGAGGAATGAGCATAGGCAGGTTGCAGAAAGGGAGGCTGAAAGGAATATCTGTCTTTATTTGACTTGGAAGCCTCACTGCTATTGCCTTTCTATTGCCTACTGAGGTCACCGCTGCAGCCTGTCGTGCTTGTTGGCTCCCAGCGGCTGGGACGCGCCGCCCAAGACCCTCCAGCTTCTCTATCCGACAGCCAGCCACTGTCACAGAGGTGTTTTTTCTTGCACCACTGGTTCCCAGTCTCACCGGGAGACCTGCTTGCAAGCCAGCGCCTGTCACCAGAGCTCCACCTCTGCCAAATGATTCATTTCTCCTGACTTCAGACTTTATGTACATATATACGTATAGATTTACATATAAAACCTACCGCAGCGGTGTCTGGGAGGTGAAAGTGCCCTCTTGTGGCATGTGGTCCCCTGGCTTTGCTCCCCAGGATCTCTGTCCCCAGCCAGGAGTGGGATGGGGGTCACGCTCTTGGTGGGATGCAGCGGCTTTGAGCAGAGTTGCAGGATCGGGTTCAACTCCCAGCTGCAGCAAGGCACAGACCAAGCAAGACAAAATATCCCGCTGTCTGCTTCCAGCATCATGGCACAGTGCACAGATGAGCAGATCTGAAAGAACAACAGAGGTACCAACGTCACACGAAGTGATCCAGACCCAGTCACAACTTTCAGCTGGGATTACTGGGCTTTCTTTAAGCAACCGCATGCCTTGAAACAAAAACTGTCAGCAGTCAGGCTCATCGCGTGGCCAGGGCAGCTGGGAGCCCTTGGAGGCATGGGCCAGGTTGGGGTCTAATGTTCTTGGACCTGTCATTAACTTGCAAAATCAGTCTAGAAAAAAAAAAACAGGTGGTTTTGCATAGGTTTGCACCTGGAGGGCTCAGTGAGGTTAAATAATGACATTAAAGCAATGCAGAAGGTGGGCTGGGGCGTTGGGTCTAAGCTGAGAACTGGCCCCGCTTCGGTACAGCTGAGGTTAACCGGAGCAGAGGCCAGATCAGGATGTCCCCACGCAGGATTGCACCAGCCTAGGGGCACTGGTGTAACCCAGCGAGCTTCCCTTTCTGCGGGACGTGTTCTCCTGTCCTCCGAAATGGACATTTGTCCTTTTTAGGTATGTTAATGCGGCAGCGTTTCCGGGATGCAGATGCAGGGACACCCCATGACATTGGCTTACGCTCAGACCCCTAAGAGAAGATCATCCAAGCAAGGACTCAAGTCTTGGCTTGAGAGACTTTTGGGTTTCCAAAAGTGGGTGATCTTGGGCAAGGTGCTGCTCTGTGAGCCATGAATGCCCTGCTCCTGTTGACTTCCCAAATCTCATCTCCGCGGAGTCCTGACCACAGCCCGTCGCGGTGCCTGTTTGCACTTTGGGATGAGTTTGCAGCAGGGGGATGAGAACACTTCCTTACCACCCAGGGATGCTATAAATACAGTCAAGATTATGTCATATCCAGATGAAACAGGCCATAAATGTCCATCAGAGACACCCAGACAGCAGGAGGGCTACAGATCTCCACAGGGTTGCCGTTGGGAGGTGGGTGTCCAAATCCCCCCGGCTTTCATGGTTTGGTGACCGGGGATCAGGGATGTTGCTCACACCTGTATTTTCATTGTGCCATGAGCCTTTCGTGGAAAGTCCCATCATATCATGTCAAAAACAAAGCTGCAACCTGCAGGCTTCATGAATATGCTTTCCTTCTCTTTTTTTTCCCCCCAGTTATTTTTTGTTGTTGTTTTTTGCTTTATTGGTCTGAGCAGATGTTCTAAACATCTGGTGATGGCATGTTTATTTTTTCAGCTCTTCTACATTATGTTAGTGACACAGCAGCAGAGAAAGGAGCAATTAAGTCTCTGCCATGCTTTTTGCCATCTGATACAGATGTTCTCGGCATCTTTGCTGCTGGTCTGCTGGCAGCCGGTGGCACCCTGTGGCTCTCTTTCCATGGCCCCAGTTGAACTGGGCAACCTCCAGTATTTCCCAGTGCCAGAAAGCCTTGTTCTGAGGTGTGGTACAGCAGGAGATGAATAATCAGCGGGGCTGGGTCTGAGGTTTGGCTTTGGTAGGGCTCTGCTTCATGACCTAGGGAAAGCACCTCTCTCACATGCTCTAAGTGCCAGGTAATAAGTCACACAGAAAGTTCTGGCTGGAAGCTTTCCCTGAAGAAAGGTAATGATAAAATACTATTTTATTTCCTAAGTGAAAAGATTTCACAGACGGGTCTCAACTGTAGGAGGGAAATATTATTAGGAAACTACAAATTAATATTTTTTCAGTTACTTAAAGAAAAGGGATAATCTGTTCTTTAACAAAAATGGATTGGGGGCATAAGGTAAAACATTTGTTTTTCCACTTTTGAGATGATGAGAAGTCCATTTGATATGTGTGTGGGTAAAAAAAGCCATGCACACGTTCTGGACAAGCTCCATTTATGAGCATCGCCCGTCTGTCGCAAGAGAGCACACGCTGTCAGCTCTCCAGCTGTGGTTTTGAACTGCCGGCCTGCGGTGAGCAAGAAAGTAATTACTCTACAGTGCCGTTTTCACAGCTCTCTTTTATGGAGACAGTATTGTCTGGAAGCAGGGTCTGTCTCGCGAAATATTCACTGATAAAGCTGTGCCTCGCTGCTCCAGAAGTGAAACAGGAAATTTATCCAACACCTCTGCGGAGCCACAGAAAGCAGAACGCTGGAAGACTGGAAAGTGTAAAAAATGATTTCAAGGTACAGAAGTCCTTGGCCTGGGCTTTGGGTTGTGAAAATTGAGGTTGCTCTGCTGACATCAATACAGATTTGCTGCAGTGAGGTGAGGAATTTCATCATTGTGAAGGCATATTCCCCAGCAAAACTGTCCTCCTGTGTTGTGGTCTTAATAATAAAGCTCCAAAACCAGCTGGCTGCTCTGTCTTACCTGAACCCAAAAGGGGATTTGTGTTTTTACCATATTACCCATCAACTTCAATTATCTTCTTTTTCCCTCCGTGTGGGAAAGAAGATCCATGAAATAAGCCAGAAGGGAAAGAAACACATTTCTATAGAAAGAAACGTTAATTCTCCCATCTCTGTCTCCAGGGGAGCGGTTAGAGAAGGGAGAGCTGTGAATCACGGCTGTTGGATCTTATTTTCCAGAGAGTTTTTGAGGGGTGCCGAGGGGATGTCTTGTGGTTCTTAAGGAGTCACAGAAGAAACACGGAGCCACCGAGGGTCTAGCTGCCGTGACAGGTTGCTGTGTCCCATCTCCCAGGTGTCCCAGCTCGTGCAGAAGGGATGGACTATGTTAGTGCCTATCTGGGGATCGGGATGTATCGAGGATTAGAGGAATTACCAAAGGCTTGCAGGGGACTGCCAGCAAGCTAGTAGGAGGTCAGGAGGTTATCACTGTGATGGAGAAGCTATATTTCTTGTGTATCTTTCCATGGGAGGAAAAAACCTCAACTGAGCTGGAAAAGCCCCACCAAGTGCTCCTTCTCGGTGGCACTGTCATCTAAGATTTAGGGGGCATCAAAGAGGCTCTGTGTGCCCCAGGGCAGTGACCCCTGAAGGAGGATCATGTCCACAAAGTCATTCTTCTTGTGCTGGGACCTGATGGAAGGCACAGGGTGGAGGGCAGGCGGTCAGATGCAGCATGAATAGAACTGAAAGAGATCTGTGAGCTCCCCAGGGCTGGCTTGGGGAACGTCCCCCGGCAGCAGCGATAACTGATACAAGAAAATGGAGAACTGCCTCCTCTTTCTCTCTCTCAGTTTGGGGAAGTGAGAGGGAAATGTCCTGCAAAGTGCCTGCAGATGCTGATGAAGAGGTCCAGCAGCAGCGTCTTCACAGTCCTGGAGAAGGATGATAATTCCTTTGAGGGTGGAAAGAGGCAGCCCTCAGCCCAGACAGAGAAGCCGTGGTCCTCACAGTGCCCTTTCTTGCACCAGTGACCACCAGGATGTGCCTCATAACGGGGTAGTGATGGGTCCATCACCACGCTGCAGTCCCAAAGCTGGTGCCTAGACAGCGATTATTTCCACTTCCCTGTAAAGATACTCTCTCCAACCTTCCCCATGTTTTCTCTCCAACAAACATAACCCATGGGGAGCAGAGGGGCTCCGTGACCGCCTGGGCAGGGCTGGAGGGGAGCTGGTGGAGCAGAAGGAGGGGTTCGACCCATGCTGCAGGTCCTGGCTCCCAGCACAGTAACACTCTGAAATGGTGGCACCTTGTGGCAGCTTGGAAAAATAGCATTTAAACCCAGGCCAAACCTGCTCTTTGATATCCCTTGCTATTTCAGATCCTGTTGGATGGGGAGGAAGTTCTGATAAGCAGAGAGAGAAATTGGCCACATTCCTTTTGGGGAGAAGGTATGAGGCTGCTGAGAAGGGATGTGTAAGTCCTGCTTCTCCCACTACACTATTTCTGCCCCGTCCCGGCTGCGTGAGCCTTTCCTAGGATGTGGTCTTTCAAACAACGAACTTCCCAGATGTATTTTGATCCTGGATTCTTCCTCCATGCCATATTTTGCCCTCCGTGGGGCATCTGGGCTGGGAATCTGTGTCAATCAGCTGAGGAACTGAGACCACATGAGACATTTTCCCTCATCCTGGCAATATCTCTCCTCTGATTTTTGGAAGATCTAAGAGACCTGGGATTTGATGGCAGTTCTGTCCCCACTGGCCAGCAGCACTAGATATATTTTAGGGATAAAAAAATATCTGTGTGTTTGTTTTAGATCTGGTTCAACTCTTTTTGCCAGATGGACCATCAGCTAAACCCGGTTGCAATCCTAACCCAGCAAAGGAAGGGTTATTTAAACCAGATGAACAAGTGAGTTCCCACAGACGCAGTTGAAGGTTGATTCATATAGGTGCTCAGCGGGTGCCAAATCTCTTCACAAAGAGTCTAGACAGCCCTCCTAGAGAAGCACAAATTTTTATCTCAGTGCATTAAATTGTCAAGAGCGACTCCCATCCCTCCCCGCCGGCCCTGCGCTGCTCTCCCATTGCTGGCACCATGCACATGGTGTGGAGCCACTGGCTGAGATGCTCCGGGAGCTCCTACGACCATCGCTGCTTCACTGCTTTGAAAATATGTTGGGGACCTGGAGCCCTTTAGTAGAACAGGAAACATCAGATATTACATGGATATAAATAACTCAGTAAAAGAGGGTTACAAGAACATCTGGTTTTGCACACTCCCGTACAGTCTGATGGCACTGGGAGGGAACAGAGAGATAAATCACAAATTTTTTGTCCGTAGCAAGAGGCTTTTGGGTGTCAGCAGGGCCATGACTCGGTCATCTGAACCTGCTCAAGAACAAGTCCCCCCTCAGCTACGATGGGAATCCAAGATTAAGGATGAATCCTGGATTAAGGATGAGTCCAAGCTGGTAGCACAGTGAGCGGACACATGTCCTACCTCCAAGGCACAGTCCTGCTTGTCATCAGCTCTCCCAGTGAACAGAGACTTGCTGACGATGTGTTTACAGCCACGATGGGCTACAGAAAACGATGGTTGGAGAGAAAAGACCAACTTAAGCTAGATCCACTGCAACAGTGGGAAAGAATAGGCACGCTTTTGGAGGCAAGATCCTTCTTCAGTGGCTGCTTTGTGCTTTTATTTTACTGGTGAGACAGCCTGTGAGTGTTGCTTTACCCAGAGAGGCTTCTGAGATGTAAGCCCAGCTCTAAATAGCTTCCTCCTTTATTAGAAATAACCGTTGGCACAAGCTGCCACGGGAAGTGATGGATTCTCCATCTCTTGAAGTCTTTAAATCAAGACCGGATGCCTCTTTGGAAGAGATGTATAGCCAAGGAGAAATTATTGGGCTCACTGTAGGAATAAGGGGATGGACTCATATGGCCTGCGTTAGACAGGAAGTCAGCCTGGATAATCTATGGTCCTTTCTGGCTTTAAGATCTATGAAAGTTCAGATCTGCAGCCAAAGTACGGGACTCTTCACGTGTCTTTTTAAAGCAAAAGCGCCCCAGGGTATGGGAAAGCCTCTGAACTGTTTGGAAAGCTACCAGTACCTACGGATTTATTTTCACTGGTACCTGAAGCAATGCCATTTCCCTGTAAATCATCTCTTCTCCAGACTTCAGATGGGGAGAGCAGCTCAGAGGGCCAGACAAGGACCTGGGAGGCAGGCAGGACGTTGTAGGATTTGGGTTGCACCCCTGCTTGGGGAGGTGTACGGCACAGAGATGCCAGCATGAAGAAATGCTCTGGCATGGCCAGCCCGGGATGCTGAGTTTGGCTACCTAACTCTGCAGCCGTGGGACAAGCCCGTAGGGAGTGTAAGAGGGGCTGGGGAAGATGTTGGGCATCACCCCAAGTGTCCACGTGTGTCAGGCTCAGGTCCTTTGCACTTACTGCCTTACCATGAAGCAACCCCCGTCAAGGGGACCTCTTCCCCAGGAGGAAAATGAGAGACATGGCTTCTCAGTGTAGCACAGTGAAATAATAAGCAAACCAAGGCTTCAGTGATCAGAAAAAGGAGGGTAGATAGGCGGGTTTGGGGTTCAGGAATGAGTCAGTGCGAGCTAGGTTTCCCTGTGCGTGCTGGCCGGTGCCTGTGGCGTGCAGTTGGGTATGTCACTGCACAAGGAGGCTTCGTCTCACCCGCTGGGACCCCTCTCCCCACGGCTTTCCTTGCCCCACACCTGCCTCTTGAGCCCAGGTGGTGGTTGTGGTGGTTTGAGCTGGAGGTAGACTGAGCCTCCGCCAAGCTCGTTTCATGCTACCCACCAAAATAACCTCCAAACGATCGTGGCTTTTGGCTCCCAGGGATGGTTGGGCACTCAAGCCATGATTGTAAATGCATCTTCTCCACCACCCATCCCCTTCTGAATTTTTCAGCATGTAGGGGTGGCCTTCTTTCACCCTCTCCTCCCAAGTGAACTCATCTCACAATAATTCCAGCAGCAGGGAAAGTTGGTGCACACTCCTTGCCCTTGCAGACTGAGTGGCCAAAAGGAATGGAGCTCAGAGAATATATTTTTGGCTCCATCTCCGCTTTTCAGCGCTTGGGAGATGAATGGGGAAAGCAAGCCAGAAAAGCCAGTAGTGAATGAATCCACTGGGTGCAAAATTAAGATGAAAAGCATGATCCAGATCTGTTAACAGCGATGTTGTGCTTCAGATCTTACAAAGGTGAACCGAAAAGAGCAGAGACCAAAGACGAGTTTATGCATTTATAACCCTTGTGCACATTTTCCAGCTGATCTAATAAGAAAAGAGTGTGCTGCCCTCTGACTTTTGCCTCCCTGAAGGAGAAGAGGGGACAGAAAAGGAGTCTTTCTTCAGCTCCGAGGCTGTCTGCACCTGCCAGATCTTATGACCTCGGTCTAGAGGAAGGTGGTTTGCGCTACACTTCGCTGGAGCTCACTCATCTCTAACCCTTCTCGGTGCGTTTGCTGGCTCCAGCCCAGGGCTTGCAGTGCCGGCCAGACGGTGGCAGGCGGCTCCCAACGATGCTTTTTTCAGGCCACAGCCTCTTGCAGGGTTAAAACAATTCCAGAAACACAGGAAAGCTGAGAGTGTCAGTTCAGAGAAAAGCAAAATATAATGTATATGCATGTATTTAGCCCTGCAGGGAAAAAAAAAAAAAGAGAGATCTGCTGGGAAATGTGTGCAAGTCTGCAGCGGTGAGATGCACCCGCGGCACACCCAGCTTTTGCTGCAGCTCAGATGCTTTTTCATGTAGTGTTAAGCCTTTTAAGTGAAGTCGACAGCTTAGAAGCTGTCATAAAGAGTTCAGATCCACCTTAATCTTAAAAACAAGCTTCTTCATTACTAAAGAAATGCCTCTAAGTTTCCTCCTCTTTTAAATTTAAATTAAAATATTATCGTGTTGTAACCCAAACACTTGTGCTAATAGATGAGAGCTACTAAGTGGCATTGACTAGCTGCTGATAGTAAAAGGAAGTGAAACTGGTTAAAATGTTTTCTTTCATTACCCAAGCAGAAAGAAAGAAAAAAAGACATGCATTATTATTTTTTAGTTGTAGGAGTGGAAGGGCTTCACTGTAACACCAGCAAGGATTTTATCTGCTCTTGCTTTTAGTTGAAAAATGTGCTTTTAAAGTAACTAAAATAAATATCAGAAATGTGTGTTTGCTGATGTGGGAGCACTGGAAGCATATTGCACTGAGCCCAGGCAGGTTTCTTAATCCTGGGGGGCTCGGCAGTGGCTACACCAAGGAGTTTCTGCTGTGGGGTAGGACCCCTTGATGTACCCTGATGCTCTGACATTGCTCTGTGGAGGTGCCCATTTTTGGAGCCAAATCACTCAACCTCTCGCTACAGCTCAGCTCCTGACCGTTTGGAAAGTAAATACACTCCTTTCCTACCGTGGGGGTGACAGCACTTCCCTGCCCTACAGATGTGCAGCAAAGATAAACAGCCTGAAGCCTGTGAGCTTCTCCAGATGCCACAACAGGGGCAACCGAAGGCAGAAATAACCCACAGAAGCAGCATAACGCCCCATCTGGGTGCTCTGGACCTGAGCACAAACCTCACGACAGCACAGTGATTTTTGCAAAGCCAGGACTTTTGCTTGTGCACGACAACCCTCTTTTATCAGAGGACCATTGACCCCCTTGCTCTGCCCCCTGGAGACCTCACGGAGCCTGGGGCGGGACCCTGGGGTGCGGGTTGCCTTCAGGAGGCGTGCTTGTGCTTTCTTAGGTGCTCACCGTCCTAGAAAGGAGAGGTGAAGCAGAGACACAACCCCTCCTGTTCATAGCAAACCGTTTCTTGAAAACACAGAGCCTTCATTGCAGGGGATGCGGCTTTCTGGAGAGGTGCTGCCTGCCACCACTATGAATTAAAAAAAAAAAAAANCACGTGGGGAGTTGTCCCTAAAACGATGCTGCTTTCTCATTCAGGTGGGGGCTGCCGTCATCTGCACTTCCCATGAGGGCTGGTTTGCCAGAGCCCTTAGTCACCCTGCGTGTGCCCCATCCTAACCTGCACCGTGACCTCTGCAGGGTGAGAAATGGAGTGGTCTGAGCAGAGGGAGGGGGAATCAGGAGTTCCTGAGCAGGACTGGAAGAAAAATAAAAATAATTTGGAAAAAAATAAAATCTCAGCCCCAGCTACCCTTTTTCCTTCCCTCAGGGCTGCATCCCTACTTTGCATCCCCTTCTCCAGCTTGGGAAAAGCAGCTCTTGCTCCCTGCTCCGCAATGTTTCTGAGCAGGATCGCCGTAAAAGCACCCAGACGAAGCTGGGGGGGCCATGGCTGCTCACTGAGATTCTCCTTTTGATAAAAGCCAGGGGGGTTTTTCACCAATAAGGCAGGAGTGAAAACAGGGCCTCAGCATTCGGCTCCTTGTTACTTAATTGCTTGTAATTCTAGGCAACGTCCCAAGGCCTGCTGAAAGGGCTGCGTCCGTCATACAGCAAAATAATAGCCATCATAATTAATAAACTCTAATGGGAAAGCACAGAAGCCAGAGCGCAGGTAAATGACAGGGCCAGAGGATCCTTTTACCATCTCCAGGACTAACTTCGCGCTTCCCTCGCAGCCGAACGCACTGCAAGTATTTTCCGACCATTTACACATTCTTTGCTTATAACTCGTGTTGTGTCCCTTCGCAAACAGGGTAGCTGAGATTTCCTGGGCTGTGATGCTCAGAGCATCCATGGATTTGCTGTCTCCTGTTAGCCTGGAGCGGGCTAGATCCCGCTGTGGTCCCCAGTTATCCCTTCCTCCCCATCCCTGAGCATGGCTGGAGGAGACGGAGAGGACGGGAGGGCTGGCAGTCGCTGGGGTTGGGAGAAAAGAGAGGAGCAGGGCTGCTTAAAATAAACCCGATCCACACATGAGTGTTATTGCAGCTGTGCCGGGTAAGGCCAGGGCTGTGTCCTCCCGAGAGGAGTGCTGGCCGCCAGCAAAAATCCTCTTAACAACAATTAATGGCATCTAATTACTCTTTCTTTTGTCTTTTATTTAGCAACAGGGCTCAGCCCAGGAAGTCCTGCCTTCCACTGGTGGAGTGTTTTGACTCCGGGACTGCAAATGGCCTCATTTCTTAGACAAACACAACCATGAATGTCCCCAAGGTCCTCTCCTACCCACCACGTATGCCCAAGGGTCCTGGGTGTCACAGCAAGATCCCCCACACCATCCCCTCTGCCGTGTCGTGTGTCATCATGGCCCAAGATGGAAAAAATTCCCTGCTTTTGTCCCCAGATCCCCTTTCCCCCGTGTCCCCCCAGGGGCTGTGTCTGTCCCAGGGAAGGAAGCCACCAGCTTTGAGGTGTGTGATGACATGGTTGCGTTCAGCCAAACCAGTGGCGCAACTATCGGCTCATACTGGGACCCAGAGAGGAAAGTAGAAGAAAAGAGCCTGATCCTTCCTTGGCATCCTCTCTGAGCACCGATAGCTGCAGCGCTGGGATTTCCTGACCCAAAAATGATTTCTTTAGTAGCCCTCAATGGATTTTTTTTCTTCCTTGAATTTCTCAAGCTGGTTCTTGACCCCATGTCAGCCTTTCATCTTTTTTGGCAGTTTCTGATAGCATCCGTTTCGTTGTCCTGTGGTGGACAAACTGGCTCGATGGTGGGATGCAGGACTCGGCTCCTGGCTCCTGGCACAAGCAGGCGATGCAGAAGCAGCTCACTGCAGACAGGGTTGGGTTTTTGGGAAAATGGTGGGGAATAAGCACAAGCCAGACCCTGATGGAGCAAAAGGCTGCAGGGAGTCCCTGCACATGGAAAGGGGGCATGAGGTCCCAGTCCGGAGTGGGGACAGGGACATGAAGCCGTGTTTGGGGAGGATGAGTGTGCAGCAGGGTTGCAGGATGGGGATTTACCCATGGAAAGCACATGAAAATGGAGCAAAATTCTGTCCATGAGCTGAGGGCAGGAGAGTGACCCCTTTTTCTGCCACCGAGGGGGCACGGGAGGGGACCAGCACCAGGCAGGGCAGTGGCCACACTTACAGGCAGGAAGAAGCAGCTAAAAAAAGCAGATGGGTGGAAAAGGGAGGAGATAGTATTAAGGAGATAACATAAAGGTTAGAGGGGAAAGTAGGAGGAAGTGAGATGAAAACAGCCTGAATGTCACGAAAAGGTGAAGCTGAGCCTCACCACCGGCAGGGAGATTAGCAAAGTCACGTCGTGATGCACAAGGCTGTGTCGAGATACAGCGAAAGCTGCACCCCCCCTGCATCTTCCTCCCTCCAGCATCCACCCAGGGGTCATTTGGAAACGATCTGTAAGGTCACGCGTGGGCTCCCGGGGGCAGCGTGCAGGCAGCGGCCGGGCAGGCTGCCTCCTCCCTGGAGGGTTTATTTTTTTTGTTCTCTCCAGAAAATGGTTTTGTAGCATGAAAAAGGGAATTGGCATTTGGGAACGAAGCCCAACTAAATGATCAGTTCCGATCATTTCTAACGTGGGATGGTTTTTATTTCAATGGCTCATCCACGTGTGGGAACAGAGCCGGTGTAACTTTGCTGCAGCTTCAGTCTTATCGTGAGCCAGACTGAAATACTCGGAGACTTTTTTTTTTTCCAAATGCAGAGCAAGCTTACGACTAAGCCCCCAGGTGCCATTACCTCATGTTTGTTTGCACGGGCTGGGAATAACACCAGCAGCATTTGGTGTCAAAAGCCCTGCCAGACACCTTTTCGCTTGATGTAATTCTTGCGGCAGCCACCCCAGCACCGAGGATGCTCTTTGGCCCTGACAGTTTACTCCCATTTCCTGACTGCCAATCTTCATTTAACTCATTGAGCTCTGCATCACGACACAGCCGAGGGGGATGAGCCTCGTGGCCTCAGCAGAGGAGCTGGGGCTGCAGCAGCTGGAGAAAAAGGAAGAGAAGAGGACGGGGGAGATAAAGCCCCCTCCCCAGCAAGCCTGCGCTGCAGCTGATAAGAGCCCTCACGGGTTGTAATGGGAGCCCTGGCTGCCTGTTTCCTCACAAAGTCATGACTCAGGGATAATGTTCACATCCTCCGAACGGCAAGGGAGCTAAAAATACAGCCAGGAAAATGAGAATGAGAGAGTGAGCATGAATGAGAGCGTGAGTGAGAAATGCACTGGGGAAAAGAGAGAGGAAGCATGAATGAAAGAGCCTGGGAGAGAGAGAATGAAAATAGCTGGAGCCTTCCAAGTTTCCAAGCTGCAAACCTTTACTTGCAATCAACGCTCTGGCAAAGGCATTCTTGCAAGGATACAAACCCGTCCTGTGAATTTGGCTTTGCAAGCCACCCTTCTGAGAGTGGGAGGGCAGGACACCCCGCTCCAGAGGGGCTGCATCCCCCGGGAACAGCAAGTTGTGCCGTGGTTGCCCATGTCATGTGCAGGCTCCATGGAAGGAGGGATGTGCCTCTGCCCCCGGTGTGGGTCCCTGTCTGGGTGGGGTGGGCTTGGGGAGCCCCACTGCTCCCCCAGACCCAGTTTTTCCATGATTTCCCAGTGGGTTTTTTAATGAACTTGTTGCTGTGAGTTACTGTCTTCCCCCTCTCCGAGCCTCAGGCACCTGCATGCACACAAGAGCTCATTTTACTGAAAAGACAAATTATTTCACCCCCCACCGAAGCCCCCTTGTATTGCGAACGGCACCTTGGAGCTGAAGTATGTTTTACATGTTTATCACAGTGCCCTGGGCGCTGGGCACGGTACCAGCACAGAGGAAAGGATGCTCCCTGTCCCTCATCCTCTACAGCTCCCCTCCTGCAAAGCCAGGGAGAATAAATGGGCCTTAGAGCAGGTCTTTAAGGTTAGGAGACCCCCTCTGCCCTGTGTGGAAGGTATATCTCACAGCAGGATTATAAGAAGTGGTTCTGGGTGCTTGCAAAGTGCCTGTAACATCGTTTTCTCTATGGACATGGAAGGACTGGAAGGAACCTCCTGTCGAAAGCAAAGCCCTTTTTCTACAGACTGCAGGAGTTCAATTACAGGGAGGTTTTTCTACCAAAATGTCATTTTCTGATGTCTCTCTTCCCTCACCATTTTGGCTGGCATCACCGAACACACAGTGTCAGGCTGGCGAGGGGCTGATCCCTGCCCGCAGCACCCAGAGAGGGCTGGCAAGGAGCAATCGCCCCGACTCATCCCATCTCCCGGCACGTGCCGGAGCCTTGTTTCAATTATTTCCTCCTGGGGATCTGGCTGATCTGACACAAGCCCTCGCCTGCCACTTCCCCGCTCCTGGATTTTGTTCGGAGTTTCTTTTGTCTGAGGTTTCCTCTGAGGGGCTGGGCTGGGAGAGGGATGCTGGAGGGATGCTGCTGAACGAGGCAGGGAGAAGCCAGCCTGCAGAGCCCTTGGGGAGCCCATGGGTCTGTAGGAGCCGTTAGACACACACCAGCCTTGTTTAATACATCTCTGGGAGCAGCTCTGGGGCCTGAAGGTGTTACAAGGGTGCTGGGATCAGGATGCTGGGGCCATGCCATGGGATAAAAGCTGGGAAAAGAGGTTCATGGCTGGATGGGGACAAGTTACCATCCTTGTCCTGGTCCTTAGGGCTCATGGCAGGGGTTTTGTGGCAGAAAATCCTGATGCCAAGGACCAAAGGTGCAAAGAAATCCCAACGAACAGGAGAGTCTCTACCACTCTTTTTACCTAAGCAGAGCAAATCCAGCCCAACACGTGCTAACGCCACAAAAAAGAGCAATTCTTGTACACCCACCCTCCAGAACTGCATGGCAATCAGGCTACAGAGGGGACGTGGGTTCCTAAGCAACTCTTTTGGGGAAATAAATAGGTGTTGGAGGGTTTCTGACATCGGGAAGTCAGTCCCAGCCCTGCCACAACGGCTGGCTGCTGTCTGGGTGCCTGGATGCCAGCGGGTCACAGAGGGATGAGAACAGCCAGCAAAGCCGGGCTAAATTCGACCCGTATCCCAGATAGGAAGCGAGATTAGGTCCTTCTCCGTCATCGCTGCTGAGCCCAGCTCTCCTGACAAAGGCCCCAGGGGTGAGCCTGGTGCTAATCCAAGGAGCCAATTTTAGAGCCCACTCTCCGCAGACAATCTCTGATTGTTTGGGCTGTTTTTGAAGTTTTCCCAGCCGCACCGTCATCGCATCCTGTGACTTGGCAGGAAAGGCTTTTTGTGCAGACATCGCTGCCAAGAAACCCAAGAGGTGTGACAGCGTGGGCTGCACGTCCCCTCGTGTCCCCTCCTGGGTGTTGGGGAAGGGGCTTGGTGGCCTCGGTGGAGGTAGCAGGGAAAAGCACGTGGCTCCGCGCAGCAGGTTGCCTGTGATGTGACAGCTGTGCCAAGGGGACTGAACACAGATGTGGCAGCTCAGGGCCACCCACCCTGGGTGTAGGGGACCCCTCTGGCTGCTGTGGGTGGGTGGAGGCGGCTGCAGCTGTGGGGCCCTCCGAGGAGCTCAGATGGGGCTGTGAGATGCTGAAAGGCGCAGGGGAATTTCTCCTGGGCTGGGGGAAAAGCTGGGGAAATTACAACTGCAGCACAACTCCTCCCATTCTTTCTCCTGCTAAATAAAGTCCTATTTTCCTCCCAGCAAACTACCAGCCCCACGCGCCTTCCTGTGCACCCCCAGCACTGTTGCATCCCCCTGGTTTTCTGCTCCCTCTTCACCCTCAGCCCGTCAGCTGCCGGCCACGACCCTGGTTCTGCCCGTGGGTTTTTCCCTGTCGGCTGTCAGCAGTTTTGCCAGTTCTCTCTCGAAATGGGAAGCGGCCAAAACAAGCAGAGATACCTGAACCTGCCATCCACCCACTTCTTGTCTGGACTCAAGATGTTTCAAAGCTCTCCCCTTTCTATTTCTATCCTCATTGTCATCCTGCTTTGAGAGGAAGGTCTATTATTCCCCCCCTCCTTTTCTCTCTACAAAAATGGGACATTGTTTCTTCTTTCTTTGATTTAAAAGCCAAAAACAGTTATAGGAAACTGTTCAGCAGATGTTTTACAGTATGAATCTAGAAAAAAAAATTTAAAAAAATAAAAGCTCTCTGATTTTGCTGGAGGATCTATATTTAGCCTAATGCTTCCTCCGATTCAGGGTTTGTGTTGGCATAGACGAGGCGTAGGTTTAAGCACCTTGATTGTAGTATTTATTTAATTTCTCCCATTTGCTGCATTCATTAAAATCTGGAGCTGACTGCATGAGCTAATGAAGCTCGTTCAGGCAGGAGGGAAATTCAGCTTGTTCTGTGTTTCAGCAAGGTCCCTTTCAGCCCACAGATGCTCAGGGAAGGATTGAAAAATAATAATTTCTCATCCTATTTGCATTAGGATAAGCAAAGCTGTGTCTGTGCTCAAGGCAGTGCCCTGTGCTTGTGCCCAGGGTGGCCAAAATAAAATGAAACTCCCGGCTGAGATTTATAAAGTCTCAGAGGGAGATTTATAGGCACTGAATGAACTGACGCTGTGAGCCTCGGTTCCTTGCAATGAGCTGGAAATGGCATCTGCTGATTTTTGGAAACAGCTTCCACCAGAACAGCCAAAAATCATCCCATAAACCTTCCCCAGGCCAGACTCCTGCTGACTTCAAAAACCTGAGGACTCGGTACCAGCTGAGCGAGACCTTCCAGATAAGGATGAGGGTTAACGTCGCCGGCCGTGTGTGTTCCTCCCTCAACCAGAAGCAATGGGAGAAACCTCATGAGATTATACTGCGGGTGGGAAACAAAAAAGCCATCTGCATCTTGCTTGTATCCTACTGCAGGGTGTCCAGCTTGAGCTGCCAGCCCTGGGGACAGGGAAAACCTTAGGGAACACCTGCTGGGATGCAGATTCCCACAGGCTGGCACTCTGGATATGTGCAGGCGGCTGTGTTTGGGTGCCTAGTGATGGGAGCAGGACCGAGAGGCTCAGAGGTACCTTTGGGAGGCAGTTTCTTCTGGGCTTTGTGCTGAAAACCCACGTTGCAGATTATGAAGGGTGGTACTGGATCTCCTAAGGAGCATCTGCAGCGGGGCAAGATAAGGCAGAGACCCTGCAGTTAGTAAAAGTTGGATAATCATCAGCAGGGGAAAACAGGTGTTATTCAAGGGTACAGAAGGTTCATGTTAATGAAAATACAGCTTGTTTGCTGCAGCTGATCCAGCAACTAGCCCAGAGAACCTTTGCAAACCACCTTATCCTAAGGGAGAGCCAAATCTAGATCACAATTAAAGCCCATACTTGCTTACTATTGGAAGTTTTCAATTAGAAAAAGCCACGCTATGGTCTTATCTCCAGGGCTATAAAGCCTGAGCATCCCCTCTGAGATGGGAGGTGCACATGGGCACCCAGGTATAAGGGCAGGGAGGAACTAATCAGCGCTGGGACATGGGGACATGGACTGGCTTTAAATGTGACACTGGGCATCACAGGCAGTGATCTGGGCTCTGGTTTTTAAGCTGAAATCAAAGCTGTGTTTCCAGACATTAATGGCTTGTTTGTTGTCTAAGATGGTGGAAAACCAGATAAAAGCCATAGCCCAAGTGACCTGTTTGATTTCCAGTGGGGCATTGTGCAGGCAGTTTCTAAATAGCCCGCATTAGAAAGGCAGAGCAATTAAAAAGGCAAACTCACACTAATTCATGGGGTGAGCTCTGGGATGCTGGAAAGATAAAGGTCTAATTCATAGAAACATCTTTGGCTCCTTTATTTAGGATTTCTGTAGATTATATATGCAGACGACCAGGAATGTCATTTTTTCCAGACTGCTTTTTGCATAAATTAGGATTGTTTGCTGTTCATCAGCTAACCCCACCGTGACCCCCACTGACCCCCACTCCCCTCTGTCCCCTCTTGCTCTGCTTAAAACCCATGCGAGATCTTGCAGAATTCTGTGAGCGCTGGGAAGGGGGAAGGCAGGCTGGGACATCTTTCTGGAGAGCTGTGGAGCTGCAATAAGGATGGGCAGGTTAATAAAGCACCTAAAGGAGGTTGTAGGACAGTGGTGAGTGTCTCCCTTTCCTGGGTAGGTGTGCCTGCCTCTACCATCCTCTGAGGATGGATGCTGGGATGTGATCATGCTCTTGGTGCTAAGGAAACGCTTTGGGAGATGTGAAGAACTTTCCTTAAGGCAGCCTGGATCCGGGTGGAAATGTGCTGGGCCCCGGGAATGCTGATAAATGAGACGCTGCTGCTTCCCCTCCCACCCACACACTTCCACTTTCACTTCACATGTGGGACCCAGCGCTGTGAGCCCCAGCCTGGCCATAAACAACCCCTCCATCACCAAGTAGTCATGGTGACAGCGTGTGTTAAGCCTGCCGGTACAAGCGTTATTTTTCCTCTTTTTTCCTCCTGGAGCTCTTGGCATCCTTCATGGAGGGGAACATCACATCTCTTGGGGGATGTCACCTGTGTCCTGTTATCCCGCCTGAGCTCCCCCGATAGTCGACGGAGGATACAAAAGAGAATCTGTCCAAACACGCTCGGTGGAGCTGAGGAATTAAATATGAAAAGACACAGCTGTTCTGAAAGCCTAATCTTTGTCACAGACAAACTTCCCTTGACCTGGAACCATGTGTAAAATAAACAGAGAGGTAAAGGACATGTTAATAACTCATTTCCACAAAAGCCTCACATTTCTGCTACTGAATCTTTTTTTCCTCTCCTGCTGCCTCTTGTAACAAAAAGTATTTTGTAAGACACATACATTTTCATATGAGTTTAGATGTGCAATTAGAGCACTGTGCTGAAACATCTCCAGCCTACGTTCAGCCGCTGGGCACATCACACAACCTCACCCAGAAACACAAGATAGTAATATTTTCTTTGCTAAGCATGTAACTCATTTCTGACTGAACAGTGGTACCCAGGAGGGCACTGATTTCAGCTTGGACCTCCTGAGATTATTGTCAAAACCCTTGTTGTCCTCTGTTGTGTGTCTGTCAGCTGATGGAGAACAAAAAGATCCGTTTGATACTGGAAACAGGCCTGAAGATAAAGAGAGTTTCCCAGGTTTTTCAGCTAGCCACATAACCCAAATGCAGTAAAATCTTTTAATTCTTACGTCATTCCCCTTCTTTCTCCTCCTCACCCCCAGCACAGTGGCATTTCTGACACTGAAAAGATGTGAGCCATGAAAGGAGAAGCCCAGCGACTTCAAAGGATGTGTTGCGTTGGGTCTGAGTCAAGTGATGAGTCATGAATCAGCGGTGATGGAAAGCCAACCGCCCCTTTCTCCAAGCCTGGGATCACGCATGGGGACCACGAGCTGATTTATGGATGCAGCTGAGATGCTGTGCTCGTCACCGCTGCCAAGGTGTCCTTTCTTGGGGGGAAAAAAGACCTCCTGAGGTGTGCAGGACCACCATGCGTGGAGCCAAACCCATTCTCCTGATGCCACTTCAGCCCTGCTGACAGTCCACAGGGGCAGAGCAGGAGTCTTTTAACGACTCAACCCTTCCCCAAGTTTTTTGGAGGCACTGCTTGCCAGGATGGAGGCCTTCCAAGAGGACACCAAAGCCACCGCACCCTGCTCTCCAAGCAAGGCCACCTGCAGAAATCAAGAGCAGGCGACACAAGGGGACCCAGCTTCCCGATTTCGGCTGGTGTCCTCAGACAACAGCAACAGCAGTCATGGTGATTACAGCTTCCCATTCATTATCATTATAGTTCAGCCATAATAAGCTGCTTATTATTTTCAGAATGGTTTTTACATGACATTTTCACTGCGATGCTAATCTTATTTTTTTAAAAAGAAGATGCAAAGGGAAGCAGTTAATGATCTCAATTCATTTTCTGTATTTTTACACCGGCTTCAGAAGCAGTTGACTTTTAAAAAATGTCAACATTTTTATCAACGTTTTGAATTTCACTCCAGAGAGATGCAGGGAATATTTTAACAGACAAAAGAAAATAAAAATATCTCTCTTTTTTTACCCCCATGCTAATAGTAAGTTAAGTAATAAAGAGCAAGTGATTAAGTGGCTGCTGAATTCATTTTGAAATCTGGCCAGATGTGTTCAGGCAGGACTTGTTAGTTCATAACATTTTTGTAAATCTGATCTTTATTTATATACTTGCCTGGGAAAAGTGCATTTCTGAAATCTGGCTTTATAGTCCTAGATTAAATTATTTTGGATGAGGATTTTAATTTACAGATCTGAAGACGGTATGTGCAATGAAATCCTACCAGGTTTTTTTCTGAGTGTATCAGTCTAATAAAAGATCCCCCTCCCAAGCAACAGGCCTGATTTTTCTTGAAATGAGAGAACTGGTAAATGATGAGTGATTTTCCAGTTAATGTTTTCATAAATGATAATTTATTTACCTTTTTATTGCAGCTTCCAGGAGTCCCCATGCATCCTTCCCTTGCGTTGTTCGTGGTGGGAGTGGGGCAGGCACCTGCAGAAAGAGATTACAAGGATAATATTTACGTTGATTTTAAGACAAGTGATTATGTTTTGTGCTTACAAGGCAAAATTGACAAATTTGCATCTGAAGGGCTCAGACTGGCAATGTTATGGCTAGAACTTCCCCAGAGATGTTGCTTAACATCAGAGAGCTGAGTGGAAATTTCTCACTTCCTCTTCCAGAATGAAAATATGGATGGGACTCAGTGTTATTTTGGGGTTTGTCTGATATACACACATATATGTATTTATGGTTCTATGTATAGACTAAAAATGAAAACTCAAAGTTGAAGGAAGGGATTTTTCTGTATCACACCCAAGCCAGTCTAACATCTTCAGGAACCAACATTATTTAAAGCCCATTTCTGCACGGTTCTCATACCCCTTTTAGAAAAGAGATAAAGCATGTATGAGCAAGTTTATAGCAATTAACTCAATCCATATGAAGGAGATTTAACTTTAGCAGCTTCTAACCTAACACAGCCTCACGTAAGTCATGTGTGGACTGGTTTTAAGCATTCAGGATGCTCCTATACACCTTGAACTGCTTCTCTTTTGGTGTATATCCTGCATCCATCACATCGTGTTGGGGATGATGGATCTGAGCTCCTGCACGACCTGAGGATGGAAAAACCCTCTTCTGCTTTTGGGGAGAGATATTTCCCCTCGACTTGGATGAGGCAAGCATCATCCTTGGGCTCCTTGTGAAGGGATGAGCTCTGGTAGTGCCTCTGGTTTGCTTTCGAGGCCAGCCAGCGACGGAAAGCCTCGGCAGCTGGAGACCAGATGTGCACAGCTCTTGGTGGACCAGTGCTGAAGCATCTGGGGCACAGGCTGTGTGTCATTGCCTCGAGTTTGAGGAGGGGCAGGAGGGAACGCTGCTGCAGCCTGGGCAAACCTGCCACAATATTCACAACACAGCTCTTGATCCGGCTCTGTCACCTCCTCCCAGTGCAAACTGGGGCTGGGAAGGTAACCCTCCGAATCAAGATCCCCTTTTTTTGCTCCTTTGTACTGGGGTCAGCACATAACACCAACTAAAAGCAGGCAGATTTGGGTGCTCAGGGTTATTTTATCAGTTCCTGCTCTGTTTTTCCAGAGTAATATGGAAATAATGATGCTTATAGATCCATAAAGAGATGTGGAAGCTTATTACATGCAGCTTCTCACCTTTAAGCAGGACCACAAATCTGGAGGATCTCTCCCTGGAAAGTAATCTGGGGGCTGCAAGGGGGGTGAATTGTGGTAGGGGACAGACGGTGGAACTCAGAAAACTCTGGCTGCCATGAATTTTGCCCAGGTGGTCTGTGTTCACCTCCAGGAACCTGTGTGCCCGTGTGCCCCTAAATTTAAGTAGCCAACCAGTGCACAACCCGTGAAACATCCACGAGACATCTCGGACTCGGTAAAAACGTTAATAACTAGTTCAGTTAAACATTAAGGAATCATTTTATTTTTTTATGAGTACAAAGCAATCCAAACCATCTGGAATGGAAAGTACTTCTTGCTGCAAAATGGCTTTATGATAAATTCCATGAACTACCCGAAATTTAACCCAACGTTTTGTTGTGAGCTGAAGCAACTGGCTTCGGTGACTGATGTGACAGCAGTGACCCCGCAACCAGGCGACCACGTGCAAGCCCAGCAAGGCGATCTGCACACAGCAGACGTCGTCCTGCCTTGTAAGAAACAGCTGAAACCAGAAGCCTCTCCATTTTGCAGACACATAGTCAATTGGACAGCCATAAGACAGAGGCTATTAATATATAGATTACTGTATCGGAAGAACCGTCTGCTGCAGAGCAAAGCATCCAGCCCTGGGGAAAGACATCTTGCTTGCAGCTGCCAGCGGGGTTATCCTGCAGCCTTGGGAAGAGTTGCCCAGATAAAAAATTTGATTGTTGGATGCATTCCACTTCTTTGGCGTTCAGACGTGACCAAGCCTTTGTACCAAAGCCCAGGAGGCTGGAAACCTTCCTGAGAAGATGGGAACGCTGTAAATAATTTCCTGCGTTAAAATAGCTACAAGAGCAAGCCGCGCCTTACGGCTGCAAGTTCAACAGGTAACGTATACTTGGGCCACCTGTAGCTGGGTGTTTCTAAGTTAAGGCAATGGCTAAAGCGGAGATTCATTCTTGGGAGCTGGAGAAAATCCTCAAAGGATGTGTTGATAGTTTTATGTGTATAAATGTTTGGGGTTTTTTTGTTATTTGTCACTATGTGCATTTGAGCAATCTCCTGGGCTGGGGGGTGAAGAATAGGGGAGACTTTCTGCCTGCGAACACTACAGTTTTGCACATTTGATTTCTCTGGGAAGCATTGGGCAGCAGTAGATTCCACAGAAGCCCTGTGCAGGCAGAAATTATCCATGTGACAGCAAAGACAGTTTTGGTCTACACTTTGCAAATGTCCACTTAGCTGAGAGTACCCAAAACACCCCTTTTTGGACTGGGAAAGAGTGTCCCCAGGAGTTGTTTCTCTTTGCAGACTGCTCAGTGCTTCAGTGGATTTCCAGTGACAGTACTTAGATGTTTTTATTGTGAGAGTGCTGCAAACTTCCCTGAAAACCAGCCACTTCTGCAAATATTCTGGCAAGCAGAATATTACGGTGTCAGTGCACTGAGGCAGTAAGGGTTGAGTCCCACGGTTGTGTCCTCTTTTTGCTGTTATATTACAGTTTGCTATTAGGATTTCTAGGGAAAATCACAGCAGCTGTTCCCAGCCTCCCATTTTGCCATAAACAGAATGTCCCACATATGTGGGAGTGTCTGGGCTTTGCCCCACTCCTGGGGCTTCTGGCAGGGGCTCAGCTGGAGCAGTTGCTCATGAAGGCAGCGTGCTGGGGATCCTTGCTGGAGCCAGGGAGGATTTTCAGCCTGGAGCCCTCTCCTGGAGGAAAAGGCAGCTTTGCTGCCCGGAGAGTGAGAGCAGGACATCCTCCTTCTGCATCCAGGATCTGGGGGTAGCGCTGGGGCTCTGGAGGTGCCTGGCCAGGCTGCAAGGGTTGCACAGGCTGGGCATGGGGAGGCAAAGCTGTTAGGGGAGGGCAACCCCAGGTCCTGCTCTCCCAGAACAAAGCAGGTATTTTACACTGAGGATTTTGGAGCGAGCCTGCTGCAACCTGCATTTCTGCCCCCCACCCTTTTCCTGCCCAGTCAGGAAAGCGCTGGCCTGCCCTTCTGCTCCAGAGACCCCCTGCCCTCCTTTAGCATCCGCATTAAAAGCAGCCTTTGAGGTGATGCAGGTTGGGAGCAGCCACCTCTATCAGAAGATGGGGCTGAACCAGTGGTTCCCAGTGCTGCCCAAGCATCTGGTGCCTTATAGAAGGGGAGATTTCTCCAGCCTTTATGCTTTTAAAAGCAAGCAGAAGCTACCACGGCATTTTTTTCTGGCATGCCTGGTGCCAGAGGGACGTTATAAGGGGTTTTAAGGTACATTACCAAGCTGTGTCTGCAGCAGCAGGGGAGGCTGATGGCTGGATCCTGCCCAGCCCTTGGGGTAAGGCAGAAAAGCACAGCACTCTGGAGCCAGCAATGCCCTGGGACATGCATGGAAGCAGGAAAGGCACAGAGAGGCCCAGGGGACCTTTTAGGAGGAAACAGCAATTTCTGCCATTAGGCACCTCCAGCCAGAGGCAGCAGCTGAGCTGAGGTTTGGGGATCAGGGCTGGAAAAAACCTCACCCTGATCGTGCTCTGCGTGCCTGGTTTTTAGTCACCGTGCAAGAATAAGCTCCGCTTCACAGGCACTTTGAGGGGCCCAAGTAACACTTGCAAAGCACGCTGCAGCCCTCGGATCGCTTTACAGGACGCAGGAGCAGCACTAACCCACAGGCCACCACTGCAGCCCAGCACCCCGCACTGGGGGGGCTGGCAGGAGGCTGTCCCCCCCATGACCACCTCCAACCACCATTATTTTCTTTCCCCATCATCGTCGTGACATCTGCCAGAGGTGTCTTTTTTCCTGGCTGGCGGTGGCAGCCGGAGCGTGAGCGGCGTGGAGCTCGCCTTTCCCACCGCCCTGGATGCTGGGCTGACCACTCCCCCTCCCTCCCTTTGAATAGGCAGCCCTGCTGCAAACACTATGGTATTTCCATCCTCTCCAGCTCCAGCGCAGAGGATAGCACCAGGTAGTTGGAAAGAGATCGGAGACAAGTGTGGGAAGCCGTGGAGGACATAAGCTTTTCCTCTGGTCTTTCAGCTAAGTAGTAAGTGGCGGTGGGGAGAGAGGCTCTTTAAATGCTTTTGGGGGTTGTAGGTACCTGTGCTCATTTTCAGGACATCTAAGGTTTGCTTTGCTGGTGATTTACTTTTACTCTCTCCATTTCCAGTTTCACCCAGTAACTGATTCATGTGTTTGCTAACAGGATTGCAGGATTTTATGTAAATGTCTGAGCTGGTGCTTCCCTTTAAAAATCCCTTTTTTAACATAGAGTATATAAATTTTATATATATGTTTAGGAGAACATTATTAATTTCCTCATTTAGGTAGAAGTCTGCGCCTTGGCATTATTACAGTGATTAAATTAGCAATTCCTTTTATGTTTTGAGTTTAATTTTGGTTTGGATGGAGGTTTGTTTGTTTTTGTTGTGAGGCAGGGGGAGAAATGCAGTGCCAGGGTCAGATGCTCACTCAGCTCTCTCCAGCCTTGTGCATAGACAGACAGACAAGGAGTGGACTCCCTCAGACTGGGGTTGATTTCTGCCTTTGGAGGGGTGCTTGTAAGGGGTTTGCTGCTGCAGCTCCGCGTGTTTTCAGTACCAATGCCATTCCAAAGGGCAGAAAGTGCCACAGGTGCCAGCGTTTGCTTTTGAGAGGAATTGAAGCCCCAAGTGTGACAGCCACAGGGATGTGCTGCTGCCTTTCCTTGGGAAGGGCACAATCCTGCACCCCTCACCCAGCCAAACAGGGTCAGTGGGAATTGTGAGTCCCTGAGGAGCACAGCCAAGGCCTTCCCTCTTCCCATTAGGTCTCTAAATCATTGCTTTGCATGTGGCCACTCATTTGGTATTACAGTTACCATCAACTTCCCATCCTGTGCTGTCAACTGACACCTTTGGGGGCTGTGGGCTGGGTCCAGAGCAGTTTCCTGCTTACAGGCTGTTCACACTGCCTCTGTTTCATCTGGTTTTTTAGCCTTTCCCCCGCCTGTCATGTAAAAAATCTCCTGGCAAGCCAAATCTTCATCGTGGGCAGCAGGGAACGGCACTGCTCACCCAGGATCTGGGATCTGTGGGGAAGCCCGCTGTGCATTTTGTGCACCCAGCTTTGGGACACGTGTGTGTGTGTGTCCCTTGTCCTCAGCTTCACCGCTGAGCTTCAGGGTACCACGTGCCCCTCCAAATCAGAAAACAACCCAGTGCTGTTTTCCTTATCATACATCTGGCAAGCTGAGCATCTCTGAGATGGGGAACGTGTCCTCCTGGGACAGGGGATCCCTCGTTGAACAGTGGGAAATTTATCCAGCTCTTTCCCCCTTTGCTTCACCCCAGCTGAGGATTTGGCCCATCTCTGTTATTTCATGGTGGGAAATCAATGAGTGAAATAACAGATGACCTAATTAACCCCCCCACACCCATTCACATTTTCCTGCAATTGCAAGTAGCTGCGATAATCCAGCGTGATTTAATGGCAACATCCTCCCTGGTTTAGTATCCCACCTAAACCCCTCTCTGTGGCATGACCTGTGCTGTCAGCTAGCTAGAGATTTGGCAGTGCTGTTGACGGTGGCATTATTTAGCTTAATTATAAAATAGTAGCTGAGTAACAGATGAATGAGCAGGGTAGAGGAGAAGTCGAAAGCAGTTTACAGAGAGGCAGAGAGAACAAGAACTCATGGGCACACCTGTGTATGAGACTGATCCAAACTTTAACTGTCCCGGCACTATTTTGCGAGCGCTATCATCCATCCCAGCTCAACTTTGTCCAGTCAAACGGGGAGGGTCTTCAGGTGCCACCATATCTCCTTCAGATCTGACAGCTGCTGAGAAAAGAAAGAGTGCAGTGTTAAAGCAGAAAGTGATGTGCTGACAGGCAGCCCCCCTTGCCAGCCCCTGTGAGATGCATCTTTCCCAGAAGTAGCGTGGACAACCTTCTTACGGCAACACTAATCTGACAGCAATCACCGCCGTGCAGTTAAGATAGTGGCTCAGGGGCTCGGATGCTCGGCCTCTCACCCTCACTTTCTCCATCTGACCTTAGCCAAGTCGTTTAATCTCGGAGTATTTACTGAGGCTGCGGAAGGGCAATTGCTATGTTGCTCTATTTACCATAGCATGGTTATTTACAGCCCTGCTCGGTTTCCCTTTGGTAAATCAGGTATTATCTTTGAGAGCACTGTGAATGTTTAAAATCATAACGAATGTGGGAACCCCTGATACGAAGCGGAGACAGGAGGTGGTCAATCTGTTAAAAAGCATGGTTTCTAAATTGGTAGCAAGAGAAGCGTGCTCTTTCCTATTGCTCGTAACCCTGCATTAGGGATGCTGCTTTTATTTTAAGCTGGAGCCAGGGTTTGATGAATTGAATGAGGTTTTTAACATGCCAACAGATCAACAAACACTCTTTCCCCTGAGAATGGAATTGGCAGGAGGCCTGGAAAGTGCCAGGATTTCAAGGGTTAAAGCCTTGCGGAAGAATGTCATTTCCACGAGCTATTTTCCCCACCCCCTCAAAGATGATAAATTATTACTTGATGCAAAAATAAAATGGTTATCACTAAGCAGCTTGGGTCAGCGAGCTGCCAGCGCAGCGGCCCACGGAGGATGGTGGTGCTGAAGGTGCTGCTTCTCAGTTTTAAAGACTTCATTCACGTTCCTGAAGTCAGGAATATTTTATGGGGTTGCCGATGCTGCCCCATCCTCCTGGCTTCCCATCTAACCTCACGGAAAGGGAATCTTGTGGGTTTATTGGGATGGAGAAAAGCGCCTGAATACTGTTTAGCAGCTGTCCCAGTTGGGCCACTATCTTAGAATATTGTAAAGGGTCTTCACATATCCAACTGACAAAGTTTGCTTTGCTTTAATACAAATTTTTAACTTCTTCCTAACTTCTGCATGAGGGGGGTATGTGTTAATCATGAGGACAAACAGCTTTTCCCTTTTTAAGCTAAGCTTAGTAATTCATTTTAAAAAAAATCTCTTGTAAGAGAGGAGGGGTGGATGTTGAAATGAAATTAAAATTTTAATTTCATTTAGAAATGACCCAAGAGTCTAATAGCTTTGGCTGGTACTTGATCAAGTCCCAAAATAAATGCTGTTTCTCCCACACATGTTTTCACAATAAGACAGGAATAATAAGAGCAAACAATAAGACTGAAGTCAAGCTGTTAAGTCATTAAGGATTTTACCAAATGGCTCTGATTCCCCTCTATTTATTAACAGCTCTCAGCAAGCTGTGGGCCTTGATTATCTTGGTATAAATCTGCAGCGATTTCCTCAATATCGGCCAAGTTACCTGCCACGAAGAGCA
Source organism: Syrrhaptes paradoxus (assembly GCA_013400615.1). Classification (NCBI taxonomy): domain Eukaryota; kingdom Metazoa; phylum Chordata; class Aves; order Pterocliformes; family Pteroclidae; genus Syrrhaptes; species Syrrhaptes paradoxus. The sequence goes on from VZTO01002252.1 coordinate 203,132, forward strand.
CTATCATTGAATTTAGCTCAGCCGCAAGCTCCTGAGCAGTCATTAAAGCTATCTAATGGTGTCCAAGGGGAGGAGAGGAACTATTTAAGCTCTTATTAGAGGAAGCTAAAGGACAAGAAAAATTTCGCTCAAACATCAGGGAAACTTGCTGACAGTGAGAGATGTATTGGGCTGTGAAGTAGTTTCCTATGGGAAGTGGTGGAAGTTCTGTTAAAATTAGCCTGGACAAAGCACACCAGAGCTGCCTTTCTGCTGTCATTTTGCCTCCCGTTGCTGGTCTTGCAGGTCTGTTTTTTCCACAGCACAATTATTTTTGTGTGCAGAATCTGCTCACCTGCCTTTTTCATGCAAGGCTTGTCTTCCAGGTCCCTTTGACAGCCAAAAGCCTGCGTGTCTCTGTCGTTTAACTGTTGTCACCCACAGAATCTGCATCAGGTTGGAGGACTGATTTAACTTGCATTGAAGCTGGACTTGCCATGAACAGGCAGAGAATGGTTGCTAAGGTTGCACTGTATTTCTCACCCCCCCTTGTGCTTTTTAACAGTACAGCTTGCAGGGGAAGAGAAACCTAAAAGCAAACTGTCCTTGCTATAAATCTGTCGGAGCTGCTGTCTAGAGATGATAATTCCCCTTTTCCAGCCCCAGGAGGCGGTTGCTGGTGCTGCTTTACAGCTCTGGCAATCTTATCGATATTCTTTACTGCATGAAGCCTTGTCCTGAGTGTCAGGATGGGTTTAGTGCTTCTCCTGCCACCGAAGCACCCGCTGCTTCGAGCATCAACGTGTGGCACTTTGCTGAAAGGTTCAGCTGGCAACGGCGTCCTGAGAAAGATGCAAACGACATGCAGCGAGGCATAAAAACAGTTCTCGAGAACCAGTGTGACCTAGGTGTCTTGATCAAAGGAAAAAAAAAAACCCAACCAACCAAACCCCAACTGCCTATTGCACAAGCTGCAAAGCAGGAACAAGAGCTGCTCATGGGGACTGCTGTTTTAATGTTGTAATTCCTTTCTTTTGGACACGTGTGTGTCATTGAAATAGCTGGATCAGCCCGGAGATTCCTCTGTCTGCGTTGTGCAGCATCTGTCTTGCTTTGGTGCAGTTTGGTAGCATCAGTCTTTAGAGCAAGAGGGAGATCAGACATGTTTACATGTTGTTTAAGGTTAGGATTAGGGGCCAGGTGTGTGATGGACTGGGACTAAACACCTTACCCTCCTCCTGAGTTGCAGAAACGGGCTCCACGCACCTTCTTTGTTTTACCCAGCTGCAATGAGATCGAAGCAAACGTGTTTTAACGCCCAGTTAGAGCAGGCTGGGAGGGTGTGCACAGATGCTGAGGTTAGTTACGGCTTCTCAGCCGCAGCAACTTGCAAAATGTGTGTTTTTGGGTTGTTCTGAGTGCCCGTTGTTCTTTCACCATGGAGGTAGTTTTCAGTTTTGTGAATTAAAAAAAGAAGTTTAAAAAAACCCACACAACCTAACTGGTGTTAGAGCACAAGCTAGTAATAACAAGCAGGAAATGATGATAATAATTTAATACGCGTACACATGCAGGTGTTTCACATTTGGACATTAGTCACAGAGCGCAGTGGGACAGGCTCTCTCAAGTCCCTGTTTGCTGAGGTGGTGAGTGAGGCACAGCTGAAGCAGGCTCTGCCCTTTGCCTGCGTGTTTGCTAACCGCTGGCTGGCCCCCAGCAGCAGCGAAGCCCCCGGCCCCATGAGCAGGGAAGGAAAGGAGGCTGGGAGGGGGTCCCAGTGCCTTCAGGAGGTATTTGTGGGTGCAGTGCAGAAGTGGAGGCTGCTTCTGTCTAGAAGATGGCTTGGACAAGCGTTTTTATCTGCAGTGGTTACAGTCATTAGTGAAGAAGGTGTGGAGAGAGCAAAAGCGAGATAATTCAGAGGAGCCGGCGCTGCTATGTCCTCAGAGAGGTTAAAGCAACGGCAGCTCTTCCGTCTCGCAGGCGATGCCATGTATCAGCAAGATGAAAATAGCCATTCCCCTTGGCTCCAAGTCATATCCTGCCTGAGTGAGCCCTTCAGAGCCCAGGCTACTCCCCCTTTGCTCTTTCCTCCCGGCACCTCTAAGTCATATTCCCGAAAGCACAGACAGTGCATTGGCTCTGCATTTTCTGCTGTGCGAGAAACATCTACATGTTTGAAAACAGAGACAGACTGCAGCTCCTTCACCTCAGCTACACAAACGGGCTAATTGATGGTTAAATATTGCATTTGATGAACAGCAGCGGTAGAAGGATTTGCTCAGAGGAGTACATCCCATGCTGAAAATGATACATGAAACCGTGACATGCACCTGTAGGCTGAGGTGGCTATTTAGTGCACTGCAAATTACTCACAATATCAGTCTCAGCAATGCAAGGGAGAGATTTAGCAAGGGGAATGTAAGCTAATGCAGGAAAACAAAATAGGCCTCTTGAAAACAGCGAAGTTCTTTGTGAAACATGTTGGTTTTGACAAAACTTTTACAGGAAAAGTGTTGATCTCAACAAACTGGCTTTTTTTTTTTTTTCTCAAAAAGAATTGGCAACAATTTCCCACCAATTCTACAGCAAAGGAAATATGATCTCATCTTCCCTCGGAGTAGCTCCATCAGCTTCCAGGTGATAATTCATTCACCATTGTCAGGCTCTCGTCAGTTTACACTAATGGACCTGTGTGTTTGCATTGTTGATACAACACATCTAATCACAATACCTGCTATTAATACAGATATTTTTCCTCTTAACTTTTCCAGCTTTGACTCATTAAGACGATAGCCTGGTCCTAGCTTTATATGTCTGTGAGAAAGCACAGGTTTAGCTGATGTTATCAAAATTTTTATGCCTTCTGCAGCAAGGTATCTCACGTCCATCTCCATTTCCACAGGCACATCTGAGATGATGAGTTACTATATGGACACAGCCATCAGCACCGCAGCCCCTTATCCTTTGGCTCGCCCTGGAGTGATGGTAAGAAAGGAGTTTGGGTTATTTTTCTAACCCTAGCAGGGGGTTTTCTCTTCGGTTGCTGCGACTTTGCCAGCCCATTCATTGACACGGCTTGGCGTGGACTGCTAAATCAGTCCAAGCTTTCACGTAGTTCAGAGCAGTGTCCGAATGCTGAGTGTTTACCCAAAGCTTATCTGAACCTCTTGAGCTTGCAAACCTCAACTGGAAATAGGATCAGTGCTTCGGATTTCCTGCGCTTATGTTGGGAGGAGGATTGTTAGGGTAACCATTGTCCCAGCGCCTCCGCTCCCTGTGCTGACCTTCACCTGCCGTGGATGAATGCAGCGGGATCAGCACAAAGCAGAGCAGGCTTTGGAAAATGTTCGGTTGCTTTGGCTGGAGTTTATGGACAACTTTGGTGCTCCCTCTCCTGAGCCAGCTCCTTTCTGTCCGTGCAGCTGATGGGTGGCTATATATCTAACGTATAAAGTGTGATCCTGGGTATGCCTGTTCTGACTGCCAGCAGGTTTGGGATAGGTTTGACCGTGCTTCAGCCCTTATTTAGAGAAATCACATTAATAGACATTTGGCCTGGACAAGATAACTGTAACTCTGAAGGCATCAGGTTGTACAGAAGACTTGCCAGAAAGCAAAATTTCCACCAAACTGGGAAGCAAAGACCACTCTGACATGAAATATTTCTAACACAGCTCAATATTTTTCCTTTAAATGGTTCCGAGCATGCACTTAGCTTTTAAATATTGATTGGAAACGAAGCAAAACAATTTCCCTGCAGGGAAATAATAATAATAATAGAAGAAATCTTCCTGATATAAGCTAGGATTACATACGTGTGGATATACACATCCCTACATCACAGATATAATCAATACCTGTATGTACATAGGCAATGTATTATGTGTAAGCAGGTAGTAACATGATATATTCTGTAATATGTATGTAACAAGACAAAAGTTTATATAAATACACAAGTGTGTATACACTTCATGTGTGCACACAGTGTATGTATGTACACATACACAGATATGTCCAGGGACACAGAACTAACATAAACATAAACACAAATACTGCAAATATAAACACAACAATCACAAACAATACTAATAAAAATAGGAATACGGACACAAACACGACAGCTTACCTGATGTCCTGCCAGCGTGGGCCGGGCTCCCCCATGGTGCCAGGGCTGGGCTGGGGCCTCCCACAGGCCCCCCACATTTCTGGGGGGGCTATGGGGCATCCGGACTCATGCTGCCAAAAAATAATAGGGGCTGATAAGCCCCCTCAAAAATCGGGGGTTGAAAGGAGGGTGCCCTCCCTGCCCATGCCAGGTTGTGAGGAGATTCCCCTTCTGCCGCCATCTCGCTGAGCACAGCCTGACAGCGGATGTTCTTTTTTTTCTCACGTTTGTTTAAAAAAGGGGCTTTTTGTTCTCGTCCTGATGCCCCTCAGCCAGGTGAGTCTGGATCACTTTATTTCCCTGCTGTCTCAGGGCTTTGTGCCTGAATTTAGGGGCAGAAAAAGGCGCGCTGCCGCTTTGCACAGGGCAGCCATTTTGTGGCACCTCTCCCCTGACGCTTTTCCCTCTCCCGCTGCCAGAAGCAAGGTGCCGCCGGCCCCTGTGAGGATCCCTGGGTCACCTGCGGCTTTCAGTCCGCCTGCTGCCAGCCGAGGACATGCTGCCCGCTCTGGGACGAGCCTGCCACGCAAGAGGTGCCCACGGGACTGGAGCACTGCAGCACGGGTAGGACGCCATGCTGGGGCCGGGTGTGTGGAGCCGGGTTGGCGCCTTTTTTCCCTCGCTGTGCTGTGGGGCTTGGCAGCATGCTCGGGCGCAAAGATGAGCCTTAAAGTCCCTCCTTGCTCTTGTTTGTTGTCCAGCGTGTCCCCCTTGTCACTTTCCTCCTATAGTTGCTTTCGTGACTTAATTTTTTGGGGTGTTTTGCCCTAAAAAAAGGGATTTTTACACCTACCACAGCATCGCCAGGTCGGTACCTGCCTTGCTGGCCCTCAGGGGTCTCCCTCAGTGGAGACGGGGCCAGAAAGCAGCTAAAAACCTCAAAGCTGCTTTGTTTAACTGTTCTCCCCCTGTCAGAGTGATGCTAAAGGACGGGAACCTCCTTCTTTCCTGCCATTGTGTGGGTGCGAGGACCCTGCTCGTCTTTTGGGGGGTGATTTTGATGCCCTGCTTGCACCTCCTGACACTTAGGGACTGCAGCTCCCTGGGGTCTTGACAGACGTGGGGGTCTCCAGGGGGATACCATGGGCAGGGTGGACCTGCCAGCATGCTGGTGGCATTTCTCGTGGTGTTTGCAGGACTGATGTCCTTGCTGGTGGCTTTGGAAAGTGGCCGTTTGCAAGGAGCTGGGGCTCCCACGTTTTAATTCCACTGTGATGGTCATTTTGGGTCTCTCGCAGCTCATTGCCTTGCTCTTTGGGGGGGTGGTGGCATCATCTCCTGGTGTGTGTCAGGGCTGCATGGTCGCGATGTGCTCCAAGGTTAAAGCAATTCACTGCCTTGGGTTAGACGCTCATCTTCTGTAATGCATTCACCACTCGAAGGTCGTTACAAAATCGCCACTGACTAATTCTTGCCCCGCACGTTGTTCAGCCCGTGAATCTTCAAGCTGAGCGGGCAGTTTGGGCTGTTTCTTGTACATCCAACTGGCAACACGGGTGCTGGGCGGGCAGCAGGTCCTCCTGCCTGCGGGACGGGTGACGAGACAAAGGCAAAGAGCCATGCGGTGGCAGAGGAGGGGGCTCAGGTACGCCGTGGCACAGCCAGCTGCGGGAACTAAGCGAAAAGAGCTCAAGTTGCACAAATGTGACCTTTGCAAAGGGCCAATATGAAGTTTATGTTTCACTTAAGTCCCGCATAAGCCTATCAAGAAGCACTTAAATCCCATGTAAGCTGTTGCATGGCATGTGCTGGTCTTCTGTGACTTGTTCCCGGCTCGTTAGTTATGCACATTGGCCCCTTGGGAAGGGAAAAGCCCTGATGTTTGGAGACTTTTTGCAGCTAAAGACTTCAGCAGAACCAGTGACTGTTGCGGTCAAATGTACAGTTTGAAATCTCTCCTTGGCAAACATTCAGGCATTTCGGTTTTTTTTTTTTTTCCCCCTCCTTTGGTGAACACTTGTGTGTGAGCAGGGGATGGATGCAGAGCGCTGTGCCTGTGGCTGGAGCACGGCTCTGCTGCCTATTCCCAGCCGTTCTTATTTCAGCTATTTGCTCAACTCCTGTGGGTGACCTCTCTCAGCATGATGTCAACTCTGCTCTGATGAAATCTGCCCTTGCAGCATTTGGATTTACTCAAACATTTTGCAAATCTGTGCCTGGAAAGTTTTCTTTGTGTTTTTTTCCTTACCCTCTCCCCTTTTCTGTGAAAGTGCTCTCTCCAGGGACCCACATATCTGCAGCCCGGATCTTCATTACCCCATACTGGGTCTGTGAAATTTCTTGGTGTGGAGACTGGAGCCTGGTTCAAACCTCAGCGAATCCAGAAAAAAAAAAAAAAAAAAAAAAGTTGCCATCTGCGACAGATTTCAATCAAACTTTCAGTACTTTGAGATGGGTAGGACAGACTTTAATTCTCTTACTATACCTAAGAACTACTTTTCAGTTCTTCCTGTTGCAATGCAAGGTACTCTTTCTCTGATTTTTTTTATACTGCTGGTTTTCTTCAGTCTAGAGCAGTTTCTAATTTTAAATGAGAGGAAACTCTCATTTGTATATACCGCTAGGAATGGTCTTTCATTTCTCCTTTGTGTTTCGGGTGCACATTAAAACCATTTGTCATCTATTCTTCTGGTGTACAAGAGGCTATTTTGGTTTTCATGGTCTTGATGTTGGTGAAAGAAACAAGTCAACAAGGAAAATGCAAGTGTGAATATATCCTCTTGCAATAGAAACCCACAATGTTTCTAAAGCTGTAGAGCTGCTTGTGTTTAGAGAAGATATTTTGCCTTTGAAGCTTGGGTGACTTTATTTACGTCGTGCCTGAAGTCTGATTAGATTATTCAGTGATATGGATAAAGGAAAGTCTGATGTGGATTTCGCTTGTTGATAAAGACAAGAAGGGGTCGTGGTGGTTTTTTGGGGGGTTTTGTTTAAAAAAGCAAAAATTTGGAAATGGTATAGAGTCAGTTTTATTTGTGAGCTTGCTACCACAATCTGCAATGCATATGCTGGAACTATTACTGCCCAGAGAATCAACCTAAAGTCGGGTCCACAGCAAGCAAAGGGCACATCCCAGGGGTGGTAGAAAAAAAAAAACCAAAACAGCAAGAAGGGAGCTGCTGCCAGCTTATGAAAACCAGCTCTGCTCCTCAGACAGAGACCGTGCACCTTAGCTGAACTACCTGGCAGACCAAAATTAAGGGTGCCATGTGTCTGCCTGAAGACGCAGAGTTGCTGAAAGGATGCTGAGAGCCACGCTTAGTGCCATATGTTTAATTCCTCTAGTAATAGTATCCTAATACTACCCTCTGGTAATATTTTTTGGCTGATAGAAGGTTAAGCACAAAGCTGGAGTGGAGGAAAAGATTCGATAGCAGTATTATTATTTCAGCACGGACACGGTCCTGATCGTGCTGCCTTTTTGAGCCAAGGCCACTCTGACAACCCCTTCCACCCTGAATGGGTTTGTTTTCCTTACTGATAGGGGAGATAAACCTGTTGTTAATGGCAAGCGAGGGAAGAAATGACTCTGGCTGAAGAAGTTTGTGCTGTTCTTGTGCTGAATTAGCACACTTGGACTGAAGATGCTCTCAGCCTTTTTAGACACTACAGGAGCATTTGGGGGAGTGATCCTTCTTTCATTGAGGCAAATAGGATTGGCTTTGGGATTTTGCATGACAAGAAGTGCGATGAAAGCCTTTTCTACGGGAGAAATTAGAGCTGCGGGTCTGATGCTGCCATGAAAACAGTCCAGCTGATTTTGGTCAGGATTTCTGCACTGAGACACTGCCCCTAATGCACCAAACCCGCTGGTGGCATGTCCCTAATGCACCAAACCTGCATCCAACCCCCTGGTGCTCCATGGACATGGGGTCCCTGCAGCCTGGGACGTAGCGGTGTTGTGCTGGGTTTGGCAGGAAAGCAAAGCCCTTGTAGCTGGAGCAACACACTGCAGAGTGACACATTGCCCCACATCCACGCAGAAAAACTAGGGATGCCTTTGCCCCCAGCCCTGCTAACTCTGGCTGTGATCTTCTTCCAAGCCCAGCTCTCAGCTCAGCACAAAGTCCCCACGGGGACCGCCTGCATCCGTGGCGAACTCTCCCTGCTTTTCCCCACGTTGCCCCCTCCTTCGCCACGAGACCTGCTTTTTCCCTGGTGGAGATCCCTGGAGGAAAGCTCTTTCTGTGAGCGGTTTCTGGGCCATCTTCCAGACCCACGCTCGGAGGAAGGGGGCTTGGAGAGGAGGAGAGAAGGGGAGAAGGTGAAAGCTGACCAAGCACAGCCCGATGGCTTCTCCAGCTGCAGCATATTTTCCAAACGAAGCTTTTTTTTTAAAAAAAAAAAAACAAAACTGCATTTTTTTTTCATGTCCTTTTATCCTATTTTTAACTGCGGCCTCCTTCCTTTTCTCAGCCTCCTCCAACACTTCCCCCCTCCCCTGCGCTGCTGCTGCCTCCCCCGCACACTCTCCGCGGAGATGAATGGGCGTCTTTTCACAAGCCATGCACATCTGCTTGCGGCTGCGAGACCTAGCAGGGCTTCTCAGGCAGTTCTGGACCGGCCAGTCTGTCCTCTCCCTCCTTAATAAATGAGGAGTGGGCAAGGGAGGACGTGAAGGAAGGTGAAGGGAAACAGAACAGGGGGAGAAAAAAAGGGGTGAGCCACCACGAGTGAGAGCCGAATGGATGCTAATTCATCTCAAGGCTCAACAAAAGCCGTGCACAAAATCCAGCCTCTTCCCAACCTGCTGTCGGGTGTTCCCCCAGGTCCACAGCCCTCTCTGGTCGCTCGCTCTGGCTCCGGGGATGAATGAGCCCTTTCTGCTGGGCTCTGTTGTCATCCTCTGGCCGGCGAGGCAGCATAGCCTCTCACCAGCCTTGGGGTCTGGTGCTGTTTATAGCCCCCTTGGGATGGGTTTTTCTTTGAAATTTTTTTCTCCGTGGCAGTCTTTGGGTGTTTCATTGGCTGCAGTTAAAGGCATGTCACACCTACCACACTTGGGCGCTCAGGGTTTGTTGAAGGATATGCATAATTTTCTCCATTAAGAGCACTTGTTCTGATCTGCCGGTCAGAGAAAAGATCCCTCTATGCCTCGGGAATGAATTGCAGAGCCGTGGGCTGCCTGCGGTGTCTTAGACTCTCCCGGCCCTTTTGCGAGGGCCCTGTGAAGGATGCTGAGCAGTTACTGGTTTGCTCTTCAGCGGGAGATGGACTCCGTATCTGATTTGTGTGGATCCCTGTTGTTTCACAGGTGAGAAAAACACATTCAGGTGGCCCTCTGGTACCTAGTGATGCTCCCTCTGCATCCCCTGCTGCAAGTCAGCTCTTGGAGAGGTTTATTTGCACTGAAGCAATAAAATGACAAAAATCCAGGCTTTCACTTTTCCATTTGTTTCCTGTCGGACTCTGGAAAAATCCCTGTCTCTCCTCTCAGAAACAAAACCCAAGGGAGCTCCCTGCGTGCTGGGTCATCACCAGAGAACGAGCGCCGAGCTCTTTTCCCACTTGAGCTGCAGCCCGCTGTCAGCTGGGGATCAGCTGCTGTGCAGGGGGGAACTGTGCTCTCAGCAGGGTGTTGGTCCCCTGGATGAGGCTGGGTGAAAGCTGGAAGGTTGTCACTTGGCTTTTGGGGTGATGCCTGCAGATTTGCTGGGGGCCTCCAGTACAACAGGGGGACGGGAGCTCAGCAAGGAAGGATTAACTTGATGTAGAGTCAAGGAGGAAAGGGACCGAGCAACAGGCTATCCAGGGGTTCTGCGGTGCCTCGAGGATGACTACAGCAGATGTCTCATTTTGGGTTGGTTTTGGAGTAGGACTGTAGGGATGGAGTGTAGTGGATGGACCTGTATCTTTTTCTGGAGGAGGTGGCTAACATGAGCCACCAAACACTTACTGAAGTGGGGTTTTGTTCAGCTTTCCCGATTTCCTTTGCCTACCAAACCATGCTGGGACCCACAAGTGCTTTCATCTGGGGATACTGGGCAGCAGAGCACCTTCTCTGGAGGATTTGGGTTGCATGTGGCAGCATCTAGGTGGGCTTTGCTGTGCTGGCATGGCACAGGGAGGGCAGCACAGCAACAGCAGCTACTGTTTTCTCTCTGGATGGACAGGGCTCAGCTGGGTGATGCCAGGAAAGCAGCCTGCTTATGTGCAGAGCAGGCAGAGGGGGACGTGGGGAACGTGGGGGGCTGGGACCCTGCAAACAGCCTGTTTCTTTCAGCTCCTGGCAGCGTGAAGCACCTCTCTCTCCCTCCAGATGTTCACTGTGTTTATAGCTGCTGAAGCAAGAGACTGAACTCTCTCATTAATACGTTTCTCTCTCCTCTTCTCTCTCTCTCTCTCTCACGTTGAAGCCAGAAGTCTCAGCTCAGAGGTTGCAGCTGGAAAAGGAGCTGGGGGGTGAGGGGTGGGAGAGAGAAGGGAGGTGTATGCAAGCCTCCCATCCCATTCAACTCCCCCTCTCCACTTTCCTCCCCCCGAATCCTCCCAAAATACACATGCCCCGAAAAAAGAAAAACACTAGCAGATTTTTTATTTCAGAAAGTAAACACTTAGGCCATGGGGGTCTGGAGGTTATGGGAAAAGAGGAAACCATTGGGCTAATCAGGCCGGGACACACTTCCCCTGCTGAAATAAACCAGAAATCATTGCATTACAGGGCGCCGCCGTGGTTAACCCTGGTGCTGCCAACACAGCTGAGTGCTGGGGAGCTGCGGAGAGCCCGTAGCCTGCCCACGCGTTTTCCCCAGCTCCCTGGTTGTTAGCCAGGGCGAGGCTCCGATGCGGAAGGGGAGCCAGCGCTCTGCAGCAGCCCTTTGGCATGCTGGCCCTTTGGGAATGAACCGTTGGGAATTTTTTTAGTAGGAAATGAAATATTTTCTTTTTTTTTTTTTTCCTCCTCTGGTTTATGAGCCATCCTATAGAATTTCATCATTATTCTTGCCTGAGAACTCTGCCTGACAGTTGCAAACCTGCTGCTCCACTCTCTACAGAGAGGAAATCTTTCTGTGCTTGAATCAGCGAGATTTGGGGGTAATTTCTGCAGAGCTTTGAATGGTTTTCAGAAAGCTCTTCTTTTCATCCTTGCTGGATTTGCATTAGGTGTATAAATGATTAGATCACTGATTATTTGGTTGGGGAGGAATCCTTCCTGCTGTCTTTCACTCCTGTGTTTGTAGAGCACCCAGCATATGGGATCTGGCTGCAAAATGAGGGACCCTTGATGCTCCTGCAGGACAAAGAATAACTGTAGTCTGGGTATAAGTGAGCTAATGGGCCCTTTTTACGAAGAGACCTCAATTTACTCTCTCTAAGGCTGACTTTGGACTTCCCTGACTCCTTTCACGGTCTGAGTTGCACACTAGCAAGGGAACACAGCTGAAGGAAGGAGCCAGCATGGATCACTTTTCAAGCAAGGGAAAGTGATCTTTCCATTGACACCCCCAACGTACATTTTACCTCGTCCGTTACAGTGCAAGCACGAGCGGTGAAAGGTGCCGTCACCGGTTCCTTGAGCCATCAGCCCGGCTCTTGCAACATTCCCACCAGAAGGCAAACCCCCAGATAGCGGGTGATAGAGGAGTGCAGACCGGCCAGTCCCACCCCGCTATCTCAAGAATGCATTTGAACAGTAGCTGTTACTACAGCCTCTGGAGGTCGAGGCTTCAGATGGAAATCGAGCTCTATGGAGATAGTCCCACAGGGCAAATTTCGGGATTTTTGGAGTTGGTGTTCAGCTCAGATAAGCCCTTGAGAGCTCAGATACTTTATCTGAATCTTATCTGAGCTATTTGCATCACTTCAGTCTGAGAAACCAGGCTGTCAGACATGCAGGGAGGGGGGCAAGTTTAGGATGGTCTGTCTTTTTTTTTTTTTAATTGTTATTTCTAACACACAGACACCTCCAGGAGGACTGGACTGTCCTGTGCCCCATGCAGCTCAGGGAGCTTATACACAGGCTGAATAGATGATGAGCAGGAAGGAGAAATACCACACTTAGAGCCAGGCAGGAGTAAGGACAGAATTAGGACAAATACTCCTCAAAAGCCCTGTAGGGCACCGCATCTCTCTGCTCTCTTTCTGAATTTGAATAGAAACAAGCTCGAGCTGCCCCTGTTGTTAATTGTGGATGGAAATTATTCCTCCTTTTCAGAGCAGACCCAGGTCTGAGCTTTCTCAAATGCATTGTGATTTCTGTGCCTTGTGGATTGGACCCTATTTTGCCCACCTGAAGTTTTTCACCCTGTCTGGAGCTCCTGGGGGGGAGATAAGGGGTCTGTGCTCTCTTGCTGCTCTCTCAGCATCTCTCCTCTTCATCCCTGCTTTGCAGCAATCCACTGCAATAACACAACATCCTTCTCCCAGGCTGTGGGATGCTTTAATTTACCTGAGCTCTCAGTCCTGGCGGCTCTTCCCCAGCATCCGTGATCTTTTTATAGAGGAAGGGTTCTCAGGGATAAGAACAAGAGATTTAGGAGATCTGGTGAAGATTATGGGGTCTTACAGCTGGGATTTGGAAGACTTTGGCTATATCACTTAACAGAAAGTCTTTAGGCATCTGAACTCCACTGACTTGCATCGGAGTGAGATGCCTAAATAATTCAAAAGCCACTGCGTAGCGGTTTCTCACATTGGAGCTGCAGATGACTAATTCATTGCACATTTTATTGTGATGCTTAATTCATTGAGGTCAGGTAAGTGCCTGGAAGATCCTGGAGAGCAGTGTTGTACAAGCGCTTGATACTGTAAAATAAATAATACAGACGTCTTAAGCGATACCGAGCTGCTGGCGTGGCCGAAGCTGCTGAACACATGCTGAAGTCTCTGCAGTCCACCGGATGGACCTTCCCTTTGTGGGGTTTTGTATCAATAGGCTTTGAAAAGGTGCAGCGGGTCAATTGTTGGCTGTTTCACCATAGATGAAATACAGTTTCTCTCTCTGCAGCTGGTTCCCGGGAAGGGGAGCTGCCTCTCTGGCAGCAGGCAGGGCTAATGAGGTTGTGTGTGTGCATCGGGAAGATGGTTTCTCTGCAGAAAAGCCACGGGAGACTTGCAGCGGGGAGCTTGCTGGCCTCTGAATGATTCCAGTGAGGTGTGGGAAAATCTGGGGATGGAGGGTGGGATTTGCACGCAGGCTGATTTTTGGCATCAAGCTTATGGAAGGAGATTCTCAGCCAGTGTGAGACACACAGGTCCATCCATTGGGATCTGCTTTCAGAGACCTCTGATCCCCTCTTAGAGGCAGGGTTCCTCTTGCGGTGTTTTTTCTTCCCCTTCAAGGGCAGGTTAGGATTCAAAGCCAGGATCTAACCCCCAAAGCCGGCTGCAGCTCCCAGTGAGCCTGCGGGAAAACAGGGTTGGCTTCAACCCGCTCAGTGGGAACGCTGCCATGGATTTTCGTGATGGAGGGGATGGGTGCACACACCAAAAAGCCATATAACAAAGTTCAGGACAGGGCTTCCCTTCCTGGAAAGGGAAACAAGGCCGCTGACACGGCACACGCTGCATGAGCAGGGGTGTGCAGGGCAGCAAAATCTTAGATATTCGTGCTTCCCGGAGAACAAATGGGATGGAGCGAAAGGAACTGCTCCACCAAAGCAGAGATTTGATTTCTAAGAAAAGCTGGCCCAAACTACTTCTCCCTAACTCATCAGCAACTATTTTTCAGGAGTCAGAAATGCCTTTCACCCCTGGTTTGTGTGATTCATTCTCCACATCCTACATCCAAGGGCTACAGGGCACTCGTTTTGGCCAGACTGATGTCAGCACTGAGGCAGAATAGGAAAAAAAGGAGGAGATGCCCCAAGGGAGCCTCTTCATGGAAAATTTCTAATTTGGTCGGTTCCAGGCATCTCACAGAAGAGCCTGCCTGCACTTGGGAGATTTCAACCCAGTTTTTCAGGCTCAGGAGGCATGAATAATTCTGGAAGGTAGCAATGGAAATAAAGCTGGCATCTCCGTCCTGCCCTGGACCAGCTCTTTGCCACAACCTTGGGGTATCTACATCTCCTTGTGAAATATCTCCAGAGGTGATCAGAGCTTCTCTTCCCCTGCTTTGCATCTCGTTACTGCCTAACCCCAGGAGACCAGATGTTTCCTTTGTTTGGCAGCTTCGGTTGTGTTTCTATCCAGGCAAACAGCTACTACATGAAAGTAGGAGCAGTTTCCCTTGCTTTACAGTAATCAAAATGACGGGAAAACAAGGCAGCTCGGTAGCCTGCTTTGCCTTCCACTTGTGCTGGGCTCCAGGCTGGGTGTCAGCTCAGTCCTCTATCTAGATGAAATACGGCTTTTTGGACTTTTCTTCTCCTCGCTGCCAAAAGTGACAGATTGTTCTACGGAAATCATCAATATTTTGTCAAAATGAAATCCAAACATTTCCAGCCAAAAACTCAGCATTTTTCTGGTGCTGGCTGTGTTGATGCAAAAAACAAAACTCCGTGGGAAATGCCAACATGGAAAGAAAACGGAGAAAGAGGTTGGACTGTTCTGCAAAACATTTCTCCTGGCTCTCTGATTCAGATGTGTGTCTGAGGGGCTGCAAGGCAGAGGGTGGTTGAACCCAAGTGCTTAATCTGGACCACTCGTATGTTTATTTAGGCCAGACTGGTGTAAACAGACGTGCTCTGTTGACATGCACAAGGAGCCTGGTCTGTGCAGTTTATACCACAAACTACGCATGCACAGTAAATACTGATACTCGCTCTGTGCTTTCCTATATCAGGACACGATGCTTCATCCAAGCTTCAGGTTAAGAGAACTGATTTTTAACTTTCCATCCATCTGTGTCTAGCATAGCAGATACTTCCATAACCATCCATCTTCCCAAACCCTCCCCTGGGGGCCTCACAGCGCTGCAGTCAGCAGCTACAGTGGCACCCGACTGCGGTGGGAGGACTTTCCGCTCCGCACCCACCTGAAACGAAATGGTTTTATTTGTGCTCTCCCACGCCTGCCAAGTGCATCTCAACTCTCCCCTCCCCGTTACTGCCGCTCCTCACTTCATTAGCGCCGGAGATGTTTATAAATGGAAGAGATAATATTTTTCGTTTCCAGTTTGGGTTTCCAGGGCAGCCACTTTCTAAAGCACTTAGGAAGTTTAGAGAAGACAAGGTTATATAAACGATTTTTCCCCCCCTGGGCTCTTATTAATCAAGTGGCTTGTGGAGCCCTTCCCATAGCTTTGGGATCAAGGGCACTAGCTGGGTGAGGGGAGGCAGGCGGTTAACACAAGACATCTTTTTCTTGGCTCTTACCCTTTTTTTTTTGTAGGTTTGTGATGAATGAAGCAGTCAGACCTGGCTGTTGGGGTCTGAAAGCAGCTGGAGGACTGAGTAACATGCTCCTAGGTTACGTTCAAACTGTATTTTGGGCTTGACTCTTGTGCTAGCACCTTGTAGGTCCTCAAGTGAGTCATGTAGCATCTTTTAACGATGATTTACTTGGCCCTGTTGGTATGTGCCTGTAAAATTTGATTATTCGATGTAAAACGTTTGCGTTGCCTGAGCATAGGGTTTGTACGGTTTCAAATGGGCAATGAGTTCACGCTTTTACAATAAAACCCTACGGACATGCACACACACTAATTAATACATTTCTTGGCAAGATCTGATGCATTTCTAAAGCTTCCCAGCATTTTGAGGATGGCTGTGAGCAGCACGAGCGGCTCATGGGTTTGGAAAACAGGTGCAAGCTTCACATCAGCTTCTCCCTCTTCCCATCCGAACGAAACCAAGCTCTGTCTCCTCCTCCGTGGCCTTCCTCCCACTGTCTCCCCACCACAGGAGCTGAGGAATGGGGTCTTTCTGCTCTCCTCGGGTGGAAAGAGCTCCGGCTGCAGCGGCAGATCCAGCTGTTTCAAGCCTGGAGCTGAAGGTCCACAGGAAATCAGCTCATTAGTCTGTTGATTCCAGCCATGCTCTCTTGGTGTGAAAATAATGATTTAAATAGCCAAGGATGGAAAAGAGTGATTTAAAGGGGGTAGAGAGGTTATTTGCAACTCTTGCTGAATGTAGATTTGGCAGAAAGAAACCGTATTTCTTCCGGGTCTTGGGAGTGTGTGGGAAAAGGTGTTGAACATCTGGAGCCGTTCAGCAGTTTCATGCCGTTGCGCAAGGCTGTGCGCTCGTGGTGGTGCAAACGTAGCTCACCCCGACAAGCCGCGATGGGTTGACGGAGAGAAAAGCCACTTGCTGCATTCGGCTTGAGCAGATGCAGGTGGGATGTTGCAGAAGAGCCCTGCTGACCTTCTCCAGGGACAGGCGATGGGCTGCGGTGGTCTCTGGCCTCCCTGGAGCCTTGCTCAGGACACTTCAGACAGCTCCCGTGATGTTTAGGGTATTGTCTGAACGAACTTGCTTGACTTGCCAGAACAAATTTTCAGATTGGAAGGAAACTTCAAGAGCCAGAAGTATGTTTTGTCTCATCTCACTCGTGATGCTAAAACACAAATCGGGCTTTTTAGCTAAAAAGGCGAAGTAATTTCAGCACATCTGCACCCTAGACCTGCCCCTCCCACTGAAACCTCCCCAAAGGGGTGAATTAACTGGGCGATTGATTTTATTTTTTTTTAATTCATTTTGCAATTTCTTCATATTTTAAAAGTGCAAAATTAGGAAGTTTTAGCTCAGGTTGAATGACACACCATTTTCCTTATTTATTTTCATTTTGCTGGTTTAGCCCAATGAGAAGTATGTGGAAAAAAAAAAAACTTCCAAACTGATTTGCATCAACCCGGAACATATTTTAAAAAAATATTTACGTCTCCTTTTTTCTTCCAACTACCAGCAAAGCCCCCAAAAATAATAAATAAATCAGCTATTTTCACAGCTTGTGCTGCAGGCAGCAGGGTAGCGGGTAGGGAAGCAAACCAGTTTGTGTGCTGAACCCCCTTGTATTTCAAAATTTCCGTTCGACGGCTTTCTGAAGATAATTTAAAAAGCTGAAATAACTGTTGGCAATGATGATAGCTCTAGATGGGTGACCATCCTTCCACCGGTGTCGCAAGCCCCTGCTGACCAGCTGTCTCTTCCCCATTTACACCAGCAAGGATTTAGGAGTGAGGGGAACTAATCAGGAGACCCTCATGGGGAGGGAGGCGTGTTATTTAATTAGCTTTACAATGGACTGACTGGGAGGCACGTGGTGGCTCTAATGGAAGGAGATAGATGTCCTTTTAGCTGGGCTAATTGTTAGGAAATAGCAGAGGCTTTGTTCAGCCCCAGCATGTGGCCTGTGATCTCTCAGAGCCCAGAGGCTGCCCGCTTATAATTTTAGACAGATCTATTCAAGCCTGCTCTGTAGCGTGGGTCCGAACAAGACGGGTATTGTTGCAGAGCCAAGGATCGCCGTCCAAGAAAACCACCCCAAAAAACCCAAACACGTGTAGAGCGGAATATTTCTCTGTCATTTATTCACGAGCGAGCCAGGTTGCCAAGTGGAGACAATCACAAGTGAGGAGGTTTCCAGCGCTGGGCGAGGGTTTTTCCTCTTCGAAACACAAGCAGGAAAATTCTTCATCCCTGGAATGGTGCAGTGGGCTACAGGAGGGTCTCTACCAGCAGAGCCTGTCTGGGGCAGGCAGCTTTAGGACTAGTGTGGGTCTCATCCTGTAATTCCCTTTCTTGGGTGTACGTGGGGTAATTTTGGCAAACTGTCTCCATCGACTGGCTGTAGGCACGTGTCGTCTCATGATCGTGGTGGGACGGTGGTTTGGGCTGGAGGGATCCTGGCCATTGCGGATGCAGTACCTGTGCCTCTCAGGGTCCTGCACAACAAGGGATGGGAATCCCCATTCTCTTTCCTGAGCTTTCCCCTCAAATTTCCCACCCCTGAGACCCCATCCCCTGAGTTTTTCCTTCAGGATTGCCGAGCTGATGCTCCCAGCTCCTTGTGAAGCAAGAAAGTGTTTCACTAAAGAAGGGAGGATGGAGGCACAAAGGTTTGGAAGAGGTCATGCGGAAATATTGACCAGGAATTAAACTTCTCTCTCCTGAACGCCTCTGTCCTGGTCACAAGCGTTAACCTGGGAATCACTGCACTCAAGTGTTTTATTTCCCCACACTGACCACTTCCAACCAGCTGTGCACAAGCGGGTTTTTCTGCTAGCTGCCATTTCTTAGGCTGTGAATTTGTGTTCTAGAGGTTGGTACTGACCTCAGGAGGTGCTTGTGTGGCTCCTGGCACCTTCCTGAAAGTGAAATGTGGCTGTTACTTGATATTTCTTGAAGTACCAGGTGGTTTTTTTTTGTTGGTGGTGGGTGTTTTGAAAGATTGAAAGAGCAGATAACTGTTAGTGAATAGCCCAACTGTCCGGGAGATCTGCTTTATTAGCAATGATCCCAGTGCCTCTCCTTCATGATCCCTGTGTCCTAGGGAAGGGGATCTCAAGAGCAGTCAAAACTCAATTCAGCAGCCTCTGTCGCCAGAGGTTGCAAGCAGAGATGTGTTGCTTAAGTGTGAGCTGGCTGAATTTGTGTCTGCTCTGAAGGAGGCTGCCCGAGATCTGACCAACGATGAGAGGAGGTCCTACAGGTGAGGTTTGATGTGTATCATCTCTGCATGCTCAGAATAATTGCGAATATTGAGAGTTAAACAGCAAAAATCCTCAGGTTGTGTTTACAAAGAACTCGGTGCTGTTACTTGAGGAGGAGAGGGGAAAATGCAGGGAGAGCAAACAGCGCTGCAGAACGGCTTACGAGGATTTTCCATCCAGCCAGTTCTTCCAGCAGGGTAACGAGTGAGTGACAGCACCCCCCGCCAACGAAATTCGAGGCAGAATTACATTGCTGGAGCCCAGATTAGCTAATCAGGTTATGAACCAGCATGGGACCGCTGGGAAACCAATCGCAGGAGGCACTCGAAGATGCTCAAGCTGTTTGCCAGACTGTTGATTGAGGTACCTACGGCGTGTGGACCGGAGCTGTCGCTCTCTCGCAGCCACGCAGGGATGTGTGTGTGCCGGAGTCCTGACTCCTAGCTGGCCACAAAGCTGCTTTTGTGAGCCATCTCCACTGGGAAGTTAATGAGAGCAGGAGTCGGGGAGGCTCGGAGGCGGCTTCCTCTGCTCATGCCTGGAGGGCAATCAGAGGATGGTATTGTGGCAGTGATGGCTCGGGGCTGAGCCGGGGTCTGAAGTCTGGATATCTGCAGCGTGAACAGAAACTTGTTTTTTCATGCAGACAGTGCGGAGGATGGGGACTTTCCGTGACTCCAGCCCTAGAGCACGGAGCAGCGAGGGGACCCCAGAGGCCACAGCCATCTGGGTCACGGAGGAGACAACGCTTTTGTGATGGTCATCACCTCCTCCTGGCCACAAAGGCTGGATGTGAGAGCAGCCTGCCTTCCCTACAGACCGCCCCGGGGGGCACATGCAGCACATGCTGACTAACCAGCTCTACTTCCATGCCTGCTGCTTAGCCAAAAACGGGAGGCTGTAGTCACCAGGGCTACTATTCCAGCCTCTTTTTACCAGAGTAAACCAACTTGCTCAAATACTTCCCAGCTATTATGGTGCTTGAAAGAATTTCTCGTATCATTTTAAATTCCAGGAAAGGTATCTCCCTGGGGAACGGTCATGGCAGCTGCTTGCTCTTTCCTCTCATTGCAGCGGCCACCTCCACACCCAGAGCCACCTCCCTGCTCTTTCCTTTCTTGGAGCGGCGGCTGCTGCTCTTTCCAACAATGTCCCCCTTACGATAAATCCTTTCACGTCTTGGTTTCTCCCTGAAATTGCATGACATTTTTTTTTCTCCCCCTTCCCTTTTGCTCCTGATTTTTCTCTCATGCCCTCTGGATATCGTTTACTCGACAAAACATCAAACCGAAGCCCTGACCGCTCTTGCGGTCATTAAAAATCCCATGGCAGTTTTGGGGAAGGCTCCAATTTGGCTAATTACGTTCTGCCATAAATATCCCCCTGCAGTTTTAATTGGATGTGGTGTTCTTCATTTCCTGTCCAGAACAGCTGGGTGGCGTTGCTCCGCGTTACTCCGTAGCCGTCGCATTTCACCCCGGAGTGGTGAAACGTGGCTGCGTTTTGGTAGGAGCGGTTCTAGGAAAAGCTCCTTCTCCAGACTACCGCTAACACCGAATCCTGAGCCTGCTGTAAGGAGAACGGGTAAATCCGAGGGAGAGGAGAAGCCGTCCCAGCCCATCTAGGGGAGAGCCAGCAGCTGCCCGTTTGCAAAAAGGCCGTGACAGGAGGGAATTTGGCCCTGCCGAAGGGAAAGAGCCGGCCCCAGCTAGGACAGAGGTGGTGGAAGCTCAGTCCTGCCCACACTGTGTTCGGAAATCACAGCAAAGGCTCCGCTCTCGTAGTACCTTTCCTTGACGCGAAGTGAATAATTATTGTTATGCTTTTAAAGCAAGGTTAGTCAGCGTCCCTAGGAACAATGCGGCATTACTGCCCGTCCTTTCTTTGTTCCGAACTGTTGAAAAACAGTCAGGGCTGCATTGTGGAGGGAGGGTAGATGGTTATCTCCAATCAACGGCAAATCTTTTGGTTATACTAATGGCAGGAGGGCGCAACGCCGCATCCTCCCTTGACAGGAGAGAGCCTGAATAGATATTAATGTTGAATAACGGCAGAATGGAAAAGGAGGGTGAGACTTGGATGTGGAAGAGGAAAGATTTTTCTCAAAGCCTGTAAGCAGCAAATAGGAACCAGTTGCTGAGGCGAAGTCATGTTTGGCAGGTCTTGGACTCCAAATGGTCACATCCCAGCTGAAGAAACTAATCAATGGATTCCTTCCATGCCTTCTGCGAACACTAAGCCATTGAGCGGCTCAGCTGGAGTTCAGAGCCAGGGCTTTCATGTTGGAGGCTCTGAAGTGAACACAAATTAAGGCGGCTGCTAGGACGGAGTTGAATTTGAAGGAGAGATTCAGCTGCCCTGGGAGGAAATCTCTGTCCGCAGCCTCTCCATTCTTTTCCTCCATTTTGGGGTTTTTTTTGCCCCAGTGGAAGCATTTCAAGTTTCCCTGCATGTAGGGGCTGCATAAGCAAAGTGAAACAGCAGTTTGGGGGGAGGCAGGGGAGCGAGGGAGCTCAAAGCCATGCTGCACCAAGCTGTGGCTCAGTGTCATCAGCTTTGCGGGATCAGGGCTGAGCCGGGATGCTGAGAGCGCACGTATCTTTCCTAATAAAAAACACACAAGCTGCAAGAAAGATCTTTATTAGAGCCTTTGTAGTGGTCCAGAAAGAGAAGGAGCCCCATTACAGGTGTGCTGGAGTCCAGCCAGTCCTTGAAACTCTAACACGCGTGGGAGAGACCGAGCCAAACGCATCTGCCCACGGGACCACGGCTAAAGCACAGACACCGCTGCCTCCTCTTGTGCCACTTTTTCATCCCACCACCCCTCCAGGACCACCTCTGCTCACGAGAGCCTTCTCCTCTGCGATACCAACAGCCTGTCCCCATCAGCAAGCCCCAGCAACCTCGCCAAGCGCCTCCTCTCCTGTTTCAGTCTGAGGATTGTGGTTTGTTGCGCTCGCTCTGAGCGGGGTGGATTATCGAGAGCCGCCTAATCGGGGAGAGGGGAACGCTCGGGTCATTTCAATACGGTTGGGACCGCAGGTGCTTTCTGATGGCTTCATCGCCGCAGCCGAGAGCCCGCAGCCAGCTGCGTAAACCGGTCCCCCCCGCGCACACACACACACACTCTCCCACACTCGCCTGCCTGCGTGCACGCTCACCCGGGGGTTTGCAGCGGTGAGCAAAGTGTAGGAAAGGGAAGGATTGTCAGGCTGCAATAACTGCATCGGGTTTCTCTTCCCAAGCCTGCTCTGGAAGGGATTGCCCAGAAAGGCAGCTGTTTCTCCTGAATCCCCTTTTGGTTTTCAACTGGAAACATTCTGCTAAATCTATAGTTTCTTCCTTCAATCATTGGTGTCCATCCTGTATGGCTAAGAGGGGAAAGAAACCCAAAATGAAAGGTGAGGGTGAGAACATTATCCTGTATGGGGAAAGGCAATGGGAACCAAGCTGTGTCCTTAGAGCCATCCTCTTGTCACTTTGGGATTTCCAGGCTCAATCCTGTGGTAGGTTTCAAATCAAGGATCCACCACACGAGGTTTCGAGCACAGCTCAGGTTCTCCAAAGCACACGGGAATCGGTGGAAGGAGGTCATAAACTGATCACACAGCGGATCGCTGGTCCTGCTCCACTGCTGCAGGAATAGGCTGCCCAGAACTGAGCGTGCAAGTGAACTGGAAACACGATTGCCTGTAAAATTGGAAATGGGAGTGCTTGTCAATGGGTGAGGCACCTGAAAGATGAACTTTTGGCTGGAGCTAACTGCCTGCTCTGCTTTGCTAGCTCTCAGACTTCCTGCTGGCTGTGTCTTGAGCTATCTGCTCTGGTAAAACCAGCTGCTCCTGTGAGGCAGAATCAGCTCTCGATTTCTGGCCCCAGCACCTCACAGCTTCTTTTATTTACACGAACTTTTCTTCTGTAAATACACCTTAAGCAACTCAGAAAAGCATTGCTGAAGAAGCTAGAAATAATCGTGAGCTGTAACTTTCGCATCTGCAGCTCATCTTTCAGTGTATTTGAAGGTTTTTAAGGAGGACCTTGGTGCATCCTATGGGTTAGCAGGCAGCCTTGAACCCCGAGGTTGACTCATGGGGCTCCCCTCTTCCCCCCGGTACATCTGGGATGTTCATTTGAGCCCATCTTTGATCAGAGCAGCCTGGTCTTTGCCAGCCTATTGGAGACTGTTAAGACTTTCGGAGTGAGAGAACCACAAGAGCTGGTTGCTAATGTCTTCTTTTTTTTTTTTTTTAACACTTGTACCGGTAAATTGACATCTGTGAGTCATAATCTCCCTTCTGCTCTGCCGTTTGTGGTCTGAAGTTTGTGCTACCTAAATATAATAAAACATATTTCATGCGAAAACCAATATTCTTCTGTTAACTTCGTGCCATGCTGGGCATGATACTCATCTTGCATCTTTAAGATACTTTTTATCCAGTCACTTCCCAAACGTTTTTGGCTTCCCACCTGGATGAAGCGCACACCCTGAACAACCATCCCTGGCCATCAGATGATGGAATGTGCCTGAGCTTATACACTCTTCTCTGACAGTACCCACACATTCGGAGGTCCTTGTGGGTGGGAGAGGATCAGGCCGTTGCAAGCAGGCAGCAGCACTGGTGATGTGAGAAAGGTGATGCGAGTGTGAAAGGTGATGCGAGTGTGAAAGGTGGCAGTTTGTGTCCAGACAGGCAGAGTGAAGGCAACTCCCCTGGTTTGAAGAAACATCGTTTTTTTTTGCAGGCTACCTCGGCCCTAGCACAGGGCTGCCTGCAGCCAGCAGCATTTTCCCCCCTTTAAAACTGCACCTCTCTTTTCCCCTTCATGTTTTGGGGCTGGGATGCAATCAGAGGTTGTAGCAGAGGCGCAGCAGCAGCACCCTACTTTGTGCTGGATACGCTGGCCCCCTCTCCTTCACCCTGTACCCCCCATCACTCTATACCCCCATCATCCTGCATCCCCCATCACCCTGCATCCTTCATCCCCCTGAACTCCCCGTCACTCTGTACCCCCATCACCCTGCATCCTTCATCCCCCTGAACTCCGCAGCACTCTGTACCCCCCCATCACCCCGCATCCCCCATCACTCTGTATGGCCCCGCTGCCCTGCAAACACCTATTGCCCTGTATCCCCCCATCACCCCGCATCCTCCAATCCCCCCTGCATCCCCCATCACCCTGAATACCCCATTACCCCGAATACCCCATTACCCCATACTCTCCCATCACCCCGTACGCCCCCATCACCCCGCATCCTCCATCCTCCTGGACCCCCGCATCCCCCCATCACCCCTCATCCTCCATCCCCCCGAACTCTTCCCCTCCCCTCTCCTCTCCGCATCCCCCGTGGACCCCGGGGCCGGGTCGGCTCCGCTCCCCCGCAGCGCCGGTTGCCGGGGGCCGCCTCCGCGGGGCGGGGGCAGGCGGGTCCCTCCTCCCCGCCGCTGTCACCGCTCGGGGCCGGCCCAACGCTCTCCCTCCCCTCGGCGGCGGCTCAGCCCGGGCCGGGGCGGCGGTAGCGGGGGACGGGCGAGGCGGAGCGGCAGCGAGGGAGCGCGGAAGGAGCGGAGCAAGGAGAGAGGGAGCGAGGAAGGAAGGAAAGAAAAGGAGGAAGAAGAGGAGAAGGAGGAGGAGGAGGAGGAGGAGGAGGGAGGAAAGCAGGCGCCCGGCCGCCGCTGCCCCGGCCGCCCCGCTCCGCGCACGGCGGGGTTCAGCCACCGCCACCGCCGCCCCCCCGGACCCGGCGCGACGCCCCCGCGGCGCTGCCCCAGCCATGAAGGCGGCGGTGGATCTGACCATCATCAAAACGGAGAAGGTGGACATCGAGCTCTTCCCGTCCCCCGGTAAGAGCCCTGCCCTCCCTTCCCCGTGCCCCCCGGTGTGGATCCCTTCTCCCCTTTTTTCTGGGTTTCTTCTTTATTTTTTTATTTTTTTTGTTTTTTTTTTTTTGCGAAGGGAAAATGCCCCCAAGTTGCAGCGGAGCGGCGCCGCCCGGCCCTGCGCTCCCCCCCCCGCCCCGGCTCTGCCCCGCAGCACCGCTGGGGGAAGGCGAACTTGCTTTTCCGAACAGTTTGAAGACTTTCCACCCCCCCCACCCCCAAACACCCCACCCTTCTCCTAGAAAACAACCCGCCGCCCCTCCAGCCTCCTTTTCTCGAGCTTCTGGCATCCTTGCGGGGATGGAGGCAAGCACCTCCGGCTGGGAGGCAGGAGAGATGCACTCGATTTTTTTTTTTTTTACTTTTATTTTTATTTTTACGAGCTCCTCAGGACATCCCTACCCTTTCCCGAGCGGGTGAGCCGCACCGGGACTGGCAGCCCTACACAAGCTCCTTATCTGGGATGTACCTTGTCCCCATCCCTCTCTGGAAGTGTGGTCCAAGCACTCCTGGTATTTATTTGGGAAACAAAACTCCAGCGGTACCTTCTCTAGATATACCACTTTTAAACCAGGAAAACTCTCTGCTTTGATTTTTTTTTTTTTTCTCCCTGGAGCTGGAGAATTGGGTGGAGGAAGAGTGCAGGAGTTATCAGGGAAGATAGCAACATGTTACTGAAACGAGGCGTGTGGGGTTTGTTGTTTTGGGTTTTTTTTGTGTTGTAGCGATAAGTTGAGCTGCTGCCGGCTGTGGTTAGGGCTAATAGTTGAGCCTTTACCATCATAAGGGCGGTTGTTCGCATATTGGTGTCTGTCTGCCTGCTGACCCCAGACTTCTGCCTTGCTCAGCCGAGGTAGAGGATGGGGCTTGGAGGGCCTGCAGGGAAAAAAAAAAATAAATTCTCTTTTTGGGTACAAAGGAGGATGAAATGAGTCCTGTCTGTTTTACCTTTCCCTGCTGTAATTCCCACTGAGCTGAAGTGGAGGTTTGCTGGATTTTGGGCAGCACCGGTGCGCTGCAGAAAATCAGAGTTGTGTGTTTCTTTGCCAGTTAGCAAGTTTCTAGGAAACCCAGAAAAGGGGCTCAGCTCCTGCCAGGCGATATGATTTCAGGCTGTATGTGCAAAATAAAACCACAGCTGACTACTGGAGTGCAAGGGGGGCTGGAGCGGCACCAGGGCTTGGTGCTCAGACTTTAAATAGATCCTTGTGAAGGATCAGCTTGGCTGCAGAGAGCTCCGGTAGGTCAGCACAAGCCTGGGGCATGTGCCAGCGATGGGCTACGCGGTGTCCGAGGTGGGGAGAACATCTTTCACCTCATCCATCTTCCCATTCTACGGGCACGTCCAGAGGACTCGGTTGCTGGTTTGTAGCTGTTCTGGTGCTCTGTGCCTCTGACAGCAAAGCTGAGCCTGGCTTTCATGTGTGGGCTTGGAAGGACCAGGCTTCAAAATGCAATAGGGATGCTGAGGATGATTTTCCAAAGCACACACCTGTATGTGCCTATTTCCTAAAGCTTTGGTTAAAAGAACATTTACCGGAGACTCATTCCTGCGCTTCAGGTGGTGACAGCAGGCTGTGTGTTTGCAGGGGAAGAAAATGCAATAGGAAGAAACACCTGGTCCATTGGGGCAGGGCTGGGGGGATGCGAGGCTTGTTTTTCAGTTCAGACCAAAGCATCTGTTTAAATTTACACGTCTCCTGGCATGGGTGAGAGCGTGTTACAGAGGCGTCTGTGTTGTTTAGGTGTTTGAGCGTTGGATCAATGTAATTGCCTTGTGCCTAAAGCGAGGATGTTTTGTGCTGCCTTGAGTTTGTTTTCTCCTCTCCATGAAAGCTCTTTTGCATCTTGTGTCAGCTAGCAATTTTTAGAGTGGACCCAAATTTTAAACTTGGTCAGGAAGAGCGCTGAAAAACAAAAAACCAAGAAGGTAAAAAAGAGCTGACTCCTTATCGACTTCAGCTGCAGTCGCTTCTGTTTTGGTGGCTGCTCTAACGCTCTGAGCCAAAAAGGTCAGTGTTGTCAATTAGCTGGCTTAACCTCATTTCCCCTCCAACTTTTTCGAGAATGCTGAAGCTTTCCTGCTCGCTCAGATTGATGTGGAGAGAAGGAGGATGGATGCTGCTAGCTGATGTTTCTGGGATCCAGCAATGCCATGGGAACTTAATTTGTCTTTACTCCTGTCTGTCTTGGGTTGCATCTGAGGATTTAACTGCTCTGTGATGGCTCTGCCACCAAATGTGCCCATTGCCCTTCTTTTGGAAAGAGAGAAGTCCAGCCCCTTGCTCTTTTACATGCCAGCAAGCAGCAAAGCAGATTAGCCTCACGGTATCCATAGGGTTAACCTTACACCGGGAGAGTCGTTACAAGGCAGAGGTTTTCAATTGTGCAAGATGTTTCATGTGCCAGGTGCTTGATGCCCCATAAAACTGCAGAGATGCTTGGCCCCACGCTCCTGTCCCCCTCTCACTGCCCTGAAATCCAGCCCTGCTCCAGCCCACGCGTGCAGGCAGCCTCTGCGTGGAAAAAGTTCCGTGGGATTTGTAGTGTGTCCAAAAGGTTTAAAAATAACCCGAAAGGGATGTGAAGTTGTACAAAGCTTCCAAAAGCCAAATTCCCACCCCCTGCTGTTGCCAGCAAGAATGTGTGAGTGAGATGAGTCTGTTAGGAGCCAAAAAGCTGCAGTGATGGGCTCCTACTTGATTATACAAGTTGTATGTGCATGGGTTTTCATTAAAACGTGGATGGTAACATCACTTTTGATTGCAGATATATGACTGATCCACCAGTGGGTTGGTGGGACTTAGTTTACTGGGTTTTTTTCAGACATGTGAAAATAAGCCCAAATGGGAACTTAACCTTGCGACTGGTAAACGGCAGCCTTCTGCAAATCGATTTGTTTCCCCCAGTTCTGCAAAGCTCTGTTTGCTCTCTGTGGTCAGAGTTAAAAGCAGCTCCACAACCCTTGCTGGAACCTGGCAGTGTGTAATTGAGGCTGCCAAGTACTGAGATAACAAGATGTCTTGCTAATGAAGCGGATGAATTGCTGCCCCGAGGTGTCCCGCAAGGTACCGCAGAAGGTGATGCTGGCCATCACAGGTGAGCAGAGATGCTGGGCTCCCCGGCCTCCTGCATCCACTCCCCGTCTTGTTTCCTTTCTCTGGAGGTGTGTTACGGACACAGTGGTGGATTTGTTCCTGCCTGGCACGAAAAGAATCAGTCTGCGCACACGCGGCAGAGAAATCCTGACTGCTGGGGGACGGAAGGACCCCGGGTGTTTTGGCGCTTCCCATGTGTCCCCTAAGGCCAGCTGGGAGACAGACATGTTGCTTCCATTGGGCTGTGCGTGGGTGGCATCCCAGGGATGTATTTTTATCTGGCAAGAGCCTTTCCCTCTCTTTAGGGTTTGGGACAGCATCAGGTTGGGGCTGAAGCGAGGTTTCTCCTGCTGTGGTTGCTGCAGGGTAGGGGGAAGCAGCCAGCTTCTGCGCAGCGTCTATTCGGATGTAGGGTCTGCCTGCATCACGCTGCTTCCCCTTCCCAGAGCCAGGTCAATCTGGTTTTTGTCCTTTGCTTTCACTTTCAATGCAGGCAGATAAAGGAGTTTAAAGCGAGTCTTCTGGCAAATGCGGACCCTCCTGGCAGCGCCTTGCTGCAGGGAGCTGGCAAAGTGCTTTGCAGGTTTTGCGGAGCTGGCTGGGGATAAGAGAAGTGCACAGGGACATGGAAGATGTTCTCTTCCAAAAAGGAAGGATTGATCCTGCGTTATCCTTGCACAGCACTCACAGGCTGGTCTGTACAGCTGTGGCAGCCTCTGCGTGCCTCAGTTTCCCTGCTGCTGTTGAGAGATCAGTCTTGGTGGTGGCTTGCACGGTCACATTTTTGCATGTGGGATGAAGCATTTCCATCTCTGCCTCGAGATGCCCTCTGTCCCTTCCTCTGCATCTGGAAGAGCTTTTACCTGTCCTCACTGGACACAAAATCCCTGGAAGCCCAGCAAAGCCCAGAGAAAGGAAACAAACCACCAAAAGGTGAAATGATTTCAGGGATGCAGAGAATTGCAGCTGGCATCTTTCTGCTTCTGCCTTGACAGCAAAGGTGAGAGCTGGGCTGTGGATTGCTCTGTGTGGGCATGAATCCTCCGCCAAGAAGGGCGAGACTCTAATAAACGAGGGCTTTGGGCTCCTCTTGGCATTTTCAATGCTGATTGCCCGTGGAGGAGGTGAGAATTAGAACTGAAAAAAGAGCAATTATCTTTCTATGCACTCACAAAATGCCCATCACTGTGGTATCCAGCTAGGAGGGGGGAATGAGAGGTTCCCAGGAGGGAGGGGACTGTTTACACCTGGCTGCCACCAGCTCCAACTTTTTTAGTGTCACCTTCTGTCTGTTTAAGGGACAAAGCTGTGAAAAGAGGGCAGCTCCATAGACCTTTCCTTTCGGGATACACCGAGCAAAGCGCATTGTGAACCTGGATGCAGGGAGCGAGATTTCCAGGAAAAGGAGCAAAGCCCCCCTTCCTTCCATTTTTTCAGCAGAAACTCCCCAAAGCATGTAACAACTGTGTAATTACAGTGTTGTTCCAGGAGGTCGCTGCTAATTTGCCATGTAATTACATCGTACCATACTTTGGTAGGCTTTATAAAATGAAGGGATAACGCGGTTTCATGCTGGAATGCATGGGAGCTCACCAAAGCGAGCGGATGGAGCACGTCGGGTGCCATCCTGCTCTCCCAAATCCACAGCAGATGGCTGGCATCGTGCAGGCTCTCTGGCAGGACTGTTGGCACACCGAGTTTTCCCAGGTGAACCAGCTTTTTGCTGCAAAAAAAGCAGCGCCTGCATCCTCCTGGATGGATCCTGCTGTGGGGCTGAGCTGGGAGGCAGCAGAGACGGGGTTTGGGGTGCAAAGGTTGTCCTGAGGCTAGACTTTGGGGTGGTAGTTTGATGCTGGAGGCGAAATGGAAGGTGGCTTGGTGTTCTTCACCGGTTGCTGTTTCCGTGAGAGCAGATACATCTCAGGGAAGAGGTGGGTGTGAGTAAGACCAGACTTTTGTCTAAATATGGTTTAAGGATGTAAACTTGCAGATTTTTCATCCGGAATGGTTGTTTTTAGTTGTACAGGTATCAGCTGGGATTTTGGGAAAGAAAGGAATGAATCCAGGTGGATTTATCCCAGACAAGGAAAGGGATGTTTTCCTTTTTGCACTGTCAGATGGTCATTGCATGGGCACAAGGTGAGCAAATGACACGATTTAGGAAAGCAAGTGTCATTGCTGTCCCTGGAATGGATCCAAAGGATGGAGCTGCTGGCATCTTCCAGGCTTGCAATTTTTTCTTGGAGGAAAACCTTGGTAGGATGGTACCAGGGGACTAACCGAAGTGTAGAAGGAGGAGATGATCTGCTTTATTTGAGGATTAAAATGCCCCCGCAACCAGGGACTGACTCTGCATTGCACTGTGATCTTGGGGGATCCCCATGGAAACTGGGGTCTTCCTTCTGGGTGCAAGATTGTGCCTCCGAGGGTGGAGACCTGACTCCCCAGGTTTGCTTCTCAGCTGGGACCAGTTTGCAGCTTGTGCAAATCAGCGTAGCCCCACTGAAGCCGGGGATATACGCTCTGATCCAGCGTAAAAGCTCATTGCTGCAGAAGCCGGGGGGACAATTCTGTAGCTGATACAAACTCTACAGCTGTCTGGCAGCCAAAAATTGGGCCCGCATCCCCCTTTTTTTTAACCCACGACATAGTTATGCATCTCAACTCTTTTTGTTCCTCTTCCGTGACTAAGCTGCTCACTGCCTGTGTTCCCTTTTTTTTTCTTTTTTTGCTTCATTGTGTAGTTTATAATCTTCCAACTAGATACAGAAAAAAATTTGTTTGCAGTGCTGGCCAAGAAGGCTCTGGTTTCCCTGGCGTTGTGCCATGCTTACATCTCCAGTCAAAATACTGCTGGTTAAACAATAAATATTTATTGATTCTCCTACAAGCTCCTACATTTTTCCCAGGTGCAGTGGAATTTGAGGGGGGGGCTGATTGAGTCCTGCCCAGCGCCAAATTGTGAGATGGCTCCAGAGATAACGGCTCTGCAGTGGGCTCGGATGTGAAGGTGAGCCTTGCAGAGCTGGGTTCAGTCCCTGCACATCCAGCCTATGGATCCGCTCGCTTCTGTCCATCCCAGCTCCCCCAGGTTTGAGGATTTGTGCCCGTGACTGCTGCAGGCTTTGGTGGTAATTACATGAAAATGCAGAAATCTGCAAGTCGCTTTACCTCCCTGAGTATCTCCTGAACCCAGGAGGGACTTGCATCCTGGGGGGGAAACATACTTTGATGGCAGGTCCAGAGAGGTGGCACAAAAACAAAAAAATCAGTTTATAATTTGGTTAAAAGGCTCAGCCGTGGTATCTTGATCGTAGACGCCCACCGGATCTGAAAGCGTGGAACATTAACAGGCTGCAAATGTTTGCATGCAAAGCCTGAGCTTCTGCAAGGCTGCGGCGTGCGCTTAGATGGAGGCGAAGCTCTTGGCGCTTGCATTCAGAAGTGCTCGATGTTTTTCTGTTCCCTTCTCCAGTGTGGTGGGTGGCTCGGAGTAACTTTTGGCTTATTGAGCCCTGGATGGGGGGCAAACCCAGCGCTCTCCACTGTTGCTCGTCTCTCTGAACTGAGAGATGAAACCGCACATTTTTGTGTTGAGTTTTGTTTTTTTTTTTCCACTCAACTGGCAAAAATCAGAGACCTGGTTTGCTCTTCTGGCCTGGGAGCAGCATCAAGTTACTGGGGCAATATCTGTGCATGCAGGACCCCATTGCCTCCCCATAACCATGCACAATTTTTTGTTTTGCCTCAAATTGCAATCAGAGCTCCCTCCATCCTGCTCTGTGCACCGTGCAGGTGAACCTGTTGTTTGCAAGAAGCCAGGATGCTGTGCTGGTGCATCCCAGCCGTCAGTCCGGCCTCTGGTTCCTGTAGCCATGCAGCTGGTGGAGAAATGTTGTCTGCCAGAAAAATAGTACAAATGCAAGGATGAAATAGCAGCTTTCTATCTCAGAGGGGAAAAATCCCCTCGTTTCTGTGGCTGCCTCTGGTTTGGGATGGGAGCTGAAGGTCAGAGCTCACCGAGAGCTATTTGCAGCCCTGTTGTGGATTGGGATGTGCAAAGTCGCAAGGCTCTGTCTGGCTCTGAGCTGGCTGGACTTTAGGGCTGTAATTCCCATCCCCATCGTCTCACACTGGTGCTGGACACGGCAGCAACCCCTGTTCCAGCAATCCTTGAGTTTTCAGTGCTTTTGCTCCCGTTAAAGTCAGAAGAGGCAGCGACCTCCAGGTCTCAGGTGGCTGATGCAGAAAACCCAGAATTATTCCAACTGCAACAAGCAGCCGGTGGGTTTGCAGGGGGGAATCTCTCTTGTAGGATGTATCTGTGCCCCAGACAAGCGTAAGAAGCCTTTTCTGTGGAAAACCGTGTTGCTGGGGTAGCTGTGGAGCTGCAGCCCGGCTCCTAACCCCAGCTAATCGTTCCGAGCTTGTTAATGAACGAAATGCATTTTCTTCCACGGAGGGGATTTTAAATTGGCTCCACATGGATTATGTACGTTGTCGCACTTTCCCGGAGGGTGATGGCATGAGTAGGAATGTGGGTTTGATGAAAGAAGCCAGACACTGAGTCAAAAGCGGAGTGGCTCCCCCCGCGTTCCCCTCCCTGTGCCCCCTCTCCCCCCCCATCTCATTTCAAATATTTGACGTGATTCCAAGGCATTCTTCAGATGGCTGGTGGGGAGCGCAGGAGAAGCCAGCCAGTGGGACTTTTTGCTTTTTTTTTTTTTAAATGCAGCCTGCTTTTGGGGCCTCTGACCCCAAAAGATTTTGAAGAAAGGCTTGACGAGACCTGGTTTTGGGGGAAACTGAGGCACGGCGAGCCCGTTACGTGGGAGCATCCCCAGCTGTGTGCTCCAGGTCTCCCTCTACTTGCAGTATTTCGGTGTTATTATGGTCTGTGTTAAACCATGCTCCACAGCACCAGGAGCCATCTGCCTCTGGGGATTTCCAGTTTGGGTGTACTGGTTGACTCTGATTTGGGCTGGGAGCTAGACTGGAGGGGAGGTGAATGTCTCAGCCCTGTGTCCCTCTGTCCTTGTGGTGGCTGGAGTCCTGGGCTGGGATTTCCGCTGGGATGCTGCCTCTCCTGGGATGTGCTCGGAGGTCTCTGGATGAAAACTGCTGACTCAGGGAAAGCTGCTGCTGGTGTTACAGCCGGTAGACCCCAGAAACTGGAGCTGGACACTGGGAAGCGCTTTGGGGTTTGGTTTTTGTTGCTTTTTTCCCCCTCCGTCAGCATCATCTATCACAATAATCAAAATGTGGCTTTTTGACCCACATGAAAGTTTTTTTTGCATAGGTGTCTGCATGTGTTTGTGCAAAAACTGCTTCATTTTGGTCAGTGTTCTGGAAGCAGCAAGGGGTTTGGTTTATTTTTTTTCTTACCTTTAATTTTGAGAAACTGTTTACTGAAACCTGAGCCATCAGAAGAAGCAACTTGCAAAAGCTGAGCACTCCTGGCTTTTTCCACTGGAAAATTAGAAAAAGATGCAGTGGAACACGTGAAATTTGGGTCTTTTTTTTTTTTTTTTACACATTATTGTTAGAAGCGGTTTTAAAAGGCAGTGCCAAGTGCTTTCTCTTTTAAAATCCTCAAGGCATGTTACCCAACCGCTCTGTCTCTCCAAACCACTTTGTGAGGTCAGTAAGCGCAATTCCTCCTCATTTGCAGCCAGAGGTGGGGAAAAACTCATTTATTCAATCCCCAGCATCACCCACGGGCAGCAGATGAGTCCGGCAGGTTGGTAGCAGCCTCGTGGCTCCCTATCCCGTACCCCAACCCTGTGGCCTTTCCCGGACCCATCCTTTTGAAGGGATGCGAAGAAATTTGGGCTTGATGTCAGCGGGCTGTCCCCGGTTCTGGGAAGCCCAGTACCACCGCGGCGCTGGGAAAGTTTCGCCTTCCAGCATCAGCAGTGGGGTTTCGGAACTGTCACGGTAGCCGTGGCCCGGCGGGGCGGTTAGTCACTGGGGCTGGTTTCCATCCCTTTAAGCGGCTCCAGATTTGAAGTTGGCTTTCAAGCTTGTAACTTGAAAGGCTCCGGCCGTGCGCCTGTTTTGCCTTCGAGCTGGATGACTCTCCCACGTTCCTGCTTTCAAACGGCCGAGCCCCGAGCAGCCAGGGCCATATGGATCCTATACCGTGACCTGGCAGCCCGTCGGACCTGTGGAGTGTCAACAGGGCGAGGAGGAAAGGGGGCTTAGGGGGCTGGCCCAGCTCTGAGCTGGTCCTGGGCTGGACCAGCCCTCTTGCCACTAGCCCGAACCTTTCAGCATCTTCAGGCTGTGTTTGAGGGCTGCTGCTTCTTCCCTGGTTTCCCCAGGAGTTTGCTGGCTGCTGGTCCTAAGCACTCATCGAAAGCCAAACCTAGACCCAAAAAAAGTTAAAATAAATTAAAAAGAAAGGGGGGAAAAAAACCCAGAGAAAAAGAAGAAAAGAAAAGCAAAGAGAAGGGATAATGTGCCTTTAAACAGCTGTGCGCCAGCGTGTGTAACTCCGCTCGCTAATCTGGTGACTAATTCGGTGCGTTGTGAAGCTGGCTGCCAAGCCGGGCTGCGTCCCCATCCGAAAGCTCGAGGAGTCATCGGGTCCCCTCCCTCCTTTCATCCCGCACCCCGCCAAGGCGCCGTTCCCCCCCCCTTGCAGCCACCCCACCGCTCCCCATGGCAATTTATTTACTCATCTGGAGGGCACAGCCCCGGCGGTCTCTTGACTCAGCAGTCCCGGACCGATGGGAGCCGCGAGAGCAAATTCCAGGGAAGAAATAATCTCATGACTTGTCTCGGAAAAGATTGCTCCGAAAAGATCCCCTTACGGTCACGGAGCACTCCGTGCCCGCCCCTCCGGCAGAGCCCTGACGAGGCTCCCGATTTCCCAACCTCGGGGAGCCGGGGCAGCCGGCCAAGGCAGCCTGGGGAGAGTCGATAAACCTTCCTCCCTTGGAAAAGAGGGATGGGTTTGGAGATGCGGGCGGCATGGGGGGCCCTGGAGCCGGTGCCTGCCCCCTCCCCGGGGCACAGTGGGGAGCTGGAGCTGGTTTGCCAGGGCAGAGAGCCCAAAGTTTGGGGTTGTGTTGATTTTTGGGTCATTCCTCCTTTTTTTTTTTTTTTTTCCAGGGAGGGGTTTAAACCCTTCCTTCATCCCCAGGCAATTTTGGTTCTTCCACCAGTGTTTTTGCTCTGCATTAACTTCGATGGGGCTGGCACTGTGGATAATTTACAAATCATATTTATGCTTTTTTTTTTTTTCCTGTTGGCTTTTTTTTTTTTTTTTTTTTGTTCTGTGTCTCTCACCCCTGCCCTTTTTCCCCCACCTCCTCCCCATCCAGAGTCACTGGAGTCCCATCCCCTTTCGAAGGCACTTTGGGAGGTCTGGTCCCATGCCCAGCGCCTTCCCACGGGCACTGGGGACCGGGTGGGATTAGACCAGGTTGGGAATCAAATATCTTTGCAAACCTACATTTTTTTCTGGGAGGAAAGCTGGCCCCGTGGGCGGGCAGGGCTGCTGAGCTGACAGCTCCTTCTCAACCGGGATCAAGGCTCGGAAGCACACGGCTCCTGGGGCTGTGACCGCAGGGACACGGGTGTCTGGGGGCATCCTGCCTCCCTGGCCTTAAAGTTTCACCCCAGCCCTTAAAGCAGCAGGAGCAAGGGCAGCGGTGGGGCTTGTACCCCCCCAAACCACCCATCCAGGGCTCTGCCAAAGCTACCCCCAGACTTGTTACGCTCCGTGGAGGATTCCCAGAGTTCTTGGCAAGGTCTCCCAGCTCCCGAGTGGCCAAATGACACCCCCTTCCACCCCCTCCTCCATTTACGTCTCCTCCTAATAGCCTCTTGGCCCGAGCAGCCGAATTCAATCAGCCCTTTCACCATCTGCTCCCAGGCACTTCTGCCGGGGAAGGCTCGGGGCCAGAGAGGCTGTAATTCCTTAATAGCTTCCGGATGCTGCGTGCGGGGTGGATGCGAGGGCTACGAGTATCTCAGCCTCTCTCCCCCCCGCCCAAGCTTTCGCTGAGGTTTCCAAGCTTGGGCTTCTTCCTCTGGGCAGATCCGAGCACCTCCAGCCACTCGGATTTATCCCTTCCTGTCTCTCCGGGCTGTGGCCAGTAGGTGACATAATCCCTGTCCTGGACAGCCCTTGGCTCTGGGATGGGGATGACCAAAGCTGATGGGGCAGCCCAGTTAATTTTTGGCTGCTTTTCCAAGCTCACTCCCACCTTCTTCATCTTCCCAGGGCTTTGTTTGGCCCACTCTCTGCGCTGGTCCCTTCCCTGGTGGGAAGTTTCCTAGAAGCTGGAGCTGGAAAACAGGAATTTCATGGGATTGTTTAAGAAAATCCTTGTTCTCCTGCATGGGGATGCTTGATAACCTGGAGGCTGCGTGGTGTAGCCCAGAAGGGGCAAAGCCCAGGGGTTTTGGGATGCAGGAGGTTTAATCTTGGGGGTCCTCAACTGCCTGTTGTGCTTGTGAAAACCCACAGAGGGGGAGGAAGGATGCCTTCAGAGAGGAGGTGTCGAGGTACGTGCAAGTGCAAGTCTCCTCTGGCAGTAAATCCAGTGATGCAGAGAAGTAAATCCATCTCTAGCGCAGGGCAATTAGAGGTATGTGGATCGTTACCATACCTGCCATCTCTTGGCAGCGGCTGGTGGAGTTGTCTGTTTGCTCTAAAGAGTTATAAATAATTCTGTTGATTAGAAAGATGGGTTATCCTTGCTCTAATTATTTAGTCAGAGCAAACAGACCTGAGATTTACCAGCCACGCTCTGACCTCCCAACCCTGATTTGTTTGCAAGAAGCCTGTGCAATTATTTGTTTGATTTCAAAGCTAAATACTCTAATCTCTCCTCTTCTCCTTCGATAACTGCAAAGACAGCTGGACAGCTTGGCCTGATAAGGGAGGACAGACCTGGTGTCCTCGTGTGTGGTGACAGAAGAGGACAGGGTGGTGAGATGGGGACTTGGTGGTCACCACATGAGGACAGAGCTCTTAGGCTCCTTCTCCTCTCCCACACATACTCACCTTGCTCATCGAGTGGTGCCTGTGCTTCAAAACTCTCCCTGCTGTATGGAAAAAAAAAAAAGATGCCATCAAAAGCCTAAGATTAGAAGAAGGGCTTTCTCTGGGTAAGGTAGCAGCGGCGATCCCCGTACAATCCACGGGGGATGTGATGCGCTGCAACATGCACCCTCCCGTTGAGCAATCGGCCGCATTTTTATTTCCAGCTTGGCTGTTTGTCTGGCTGGCATTGCCCTGAAGGGAAGGGTTGGCCGGGGAGGCTGCGGAGGTTGGGGGTGTGACGGGCGGCAGGAATCTGCAGCTGCAGAGCGATGTGGCAAGCTTCGCCCCCGTAGCCTGTCACCCCCCGGGGCGGTGTGCGTGCTCGGGAGGTGACCCAGAGCTGCTGAGCCTCCCTTCTTCTTCGTCACTGCCTCCATCCCTTCTGCATCGCTGGCTTCGTGCTTTCTGCAACATCTGGAGATGTCCTGGGCTTGAGGAATTCTGGAGGAGCATCCATGGGCAGCTTCTGCTTGTGACCGATGGGCACTTTGACTGTATGGGCACCACCAACGTGTCTCCAGAGCAGGTTCCAGCCTTTCCAGCTTCAGCAGACACTCTTGATTTATGAATGAGAGAGCTGGTGAGTGGAGGAGAGCGGCTTTGATGTGGAGGGAGATATTTTGGGCGTTGAACATCGGTCCTAGCTGGAGGGCACATCAGACTGTCCTGCCATGTGGTCCCCTCGTGTCTGGCATGATGTGGCATCGGCTCAGCCTGGGGGCGAGGGCAAAGGCCAGGACACAGAGGGATCCATTTATGCAGAAAATCAAGGGAAGGTTGGGGAATTCCTTGGGACGGATGGATTGGAGGCGTTTAGCTGAACGTCTGCGTGTCTAATCCCTTCCTGAGGCACGGAGAATTGAGGCTCTTCTTAGGACCGGTGGGCTCCCAGCGGCAGGGGGTCTGTCTACATCAGACGTGTGTCGTATGGCGGTGGTGGGCAGCACAAAGAATTTGGGTGTTTTTCATTCTGGGCATGGAATCATTTCACATGGTTGTGGATATGGAATGAAACCATCCTGAGGTCATGCGTGGCTGCTAACAAAACGCGTTGGCACGTTCTTCCAGCTGCGTTTGGGCTGATTTAGAGGGGCTGGGATGTCTTTGTGGGGTGATGAAGGAGGTCAACATGACTGAAGGTTCCTTGGCCCTTCTCCCTGCTGCGAGGCCACAGCCCTGCCAAGAGATCTCAGCCTTCCCCTTTCCACTCTTCCCATCCTGACAGCATCTTCCTCGCACAACGCACTGCCAGGGACCCTCAGCCTGGCCTTGCAACATCTCCGCTCCGTCCTTCCCTGAAGCAAGGAACCGGAGGCGTTGGAGCTGAATCCTCATGAAGCATCTGTCCGTATTGCTGGGTGAGGAAGAAGAGGGAGATCACTAGTTGGAGGAGAGAGTGAGGGCTCGTTTGGAGAGAGAGATGCTCGATCTGAACTGCTCGGGTATGATTAAGTTGTATCTTGGTAGCATCCCATCTGTTCTTTTGCAGCCCAGCCTAAATCTGTGTCAGGGTACTGGGATGCCAGTGCATCCTCTTCTAGGCACAGATCCTCCAGTCTCATCATTTCTTCATCAAAAATGCCAGAAGTGGCATCATCAACCAGAGAACCCAGGTCAGAACAGCAGAACCGGGACTTTTAACCTGGCTGGAAAGAAATTTATGCTCTTGTGGATGGTGGGAAGCGCTGGGTGTGGACAGCCTGGACCACCGGCTCCTCCTCGGAGTGCTGGAACCCAGCCGTGGCTTTGCTTTGGGAGGGCTCAGACCATGCCCTTGTGGCTGTGGAAAGCTCCCGGGCGGTGAAGCCGGCGTGGCTGGCCTCGCAGGCTCCCAGCCCAGCCCGAAGAGAACCAGGAATTTCAAGAGGCTTCTGGTCCCAGGCGTGAGCCGTTTGAATACCTCGGGCATCCTTCCAAGAAAGCAAATGAATATCTGGTTGTTTGTTCGGTGAGGATTGCTGGGTTTTGGAGGTTTTTTTTTTTTTAATATATTGAGCAATTTGAGCTTTGCTGCTGGGAGTCAGGGTATGAAGGGCTGGGTTTCAGCCACTTGTTTGCAGAGGAGCATCTCCCGGCGCTGGAGCAGTGATGCAGGGCAGCTGACACGGGCATGACCTGGTCTCGCTATTTCCACTTGACCTCCTTTCGGTCGGGGCTGGGTGTCCATTACAGGCTTTGCTGAGCCCGCCCCGCGCTCCCATTAGCGCGTGTGTGCCTGTGCACGGGGATTAGAGCTCTTTAGCAGCGCGGTTAGCGGGGATTAGAGCGAATTATCACAGGGGAAGCATGTCTCATAAGTTTACACGAGGCAGGGAGCATCCTCCCAGCCCTGCTGAGGAAGGATCGAAGTCAAACAAGCCTGAATGTGAGATGCTAATCCTGTCTTCAGAGGCGATGCCCTGGCTTGTGTGATGTTCTGTTGGGAAGGCAGGAGGGTGAGGGGTGATAAGGGCCTGACCGCTGCAAGAGGCTTTGGTTCTCAAGCAGGAGTGGTTTGGGCACGTGGAGGTGGCTCCTCGCTGGCTGCAGCCTCCTGGTCCAGCTGTCTCCAGAAAACTGACCCGCGAGCTCAGCCTCCGCATGGGTTTGGCACGGGTTTAATGAATCCCAGACTCTGCCAGCAGGTTTGGGAAAGTTTGGAAAACTTGCGCAAGTTTTTGTTTGCGATGCTATTCAATCTAAAGCGACAGAAGCTGTTTCGGAGCTGATTGAAGAGTGTTTGCCTTTGCGGGAGGGGGGCTTGTGTTGGGTTAACGGCAGTGCTGGAGCCTCGTAGCACAACCTCCGCTGTTGCTTCGTCTCGATGGAAAAATCTCCTTGCTGACTGGTTTGCATGGTTTGGAGGAGCACTGTTAAACTGTGGCCACATTCCCCAACCTCAAGAGGTGGCCGCGTCTCCCCGGTGCTTGCTTTTATCCATCTGTGCTCCTTCCAGCAGCCAGGGTGGGGAGGACAGAGCAAAGCCCTGAAGCTCCGCTTCGAGTTGCTGCGGGAAGATGAACTGTAGGTCCTGTCCCTGCTTGCTGAGGCTGGGGAAGCTTTCTCGTAGTTGCAGCCAGCGTTGACTCAAGCCCTGTGGTTTTGCTTAGCTTCAGGGGTTTCTCTAGCACTGCTTTCCCTCCTCTCCCCCACAAAAGCCGAGGAGGACCGAGCGAGCTGACCACCAGGCTGCTGCTCCCCTGCGAGCTCCTGGGACTGCAGGGGATGCCGCTTTCCCAGGATCTCCATCCAACGCCCACGTTACAAAGCCAGGAGAGGGAGAGGAAGGAGAAAGGAGCCTGAAGGAGGGCAGCAGGCAGGCTCGGGGGGCGAAGCCTGTGATTTTTTCATACCATCGGGATAGTGGGCAAAGCATCCTTTCACTTGGCTGCTGCCTGATTCCTCACCAGCAGCAAGATACCCAGAGCCAAAACAAACCCTCCCTCACCTTTTGGTTGCCCAGTTTTCCTCCTGGGCCTCCCTGAGCATCCTCTTCAAGCAAGCTCGCACCCACCCAAAGGTGTCTCCAGTTTACAGAGAGGTGGAGCGATTTGAGCATCCTGACTTCTCACCCTCACCTTAACCTTTCCTGTTCCTCATTCCCTGTGATGCTCTAAGTGCTGAGAGTCCAAACTTGGGAAGAAATGCTTTTATCTGCATTTAGGGAAGAGCTCGCCCCCATGACACACCGCATCTCCATAAGAAAGCTGCTGAATGCCGGAAGAAAGCCGGCTTTGTTGTGCTTTCTGCAGCGCTAAGCAGTGTGGGCTTTTGGTTTCCTCTCTTGTTTTTTTTCTTCAAGCCCAGCTTTCATCTCAGAGTATTTATTTTTCACTGCTCGAAGGACAAAAAAAAAAGAAATACTTATTTTTCTTTTTTAAAAAAAATATTTATTTTAAATTAAAATAGCAAATTAAAATAGCCTGTGCCTTTGTGCCATTCCTTGCAGAGGGAAGCAGGACCGGTCCCTGGCAATCAGATCTCCCTTCTGTACTGTCCCTGTGCTCACCCCTTCTCCCCATCCCTCCTTGCATCCCAGTTTTCCCTCCGTTCCCTTCTTTTCCAGCTTTCTGTCCCCTTTTCCCTTTCCCCCCTCCTGAATTTCGCTGCCCTTCTGGTCCGAGGAGCCCTAATTGGAACAGTCCGGCTCCTCTCCTGCTTCCTGCGTGGGAGTGAGAGGCAACGCTTGTGAAAACAGTTCAAAAGTGCAGACAAATTTTTTGCCTAATCCTGCCTAAATAACAGGGGGCTCAGCCGGGGTTATTTTGCCTGCTTGGCCCCATTCTGGAGTGGGGGGCACCTGGGAAAGGCAAAGTTTCCCTGGGGGGACTGGAGGTGCCTGGTGGTGGTGGTGGAAACCCGAGATGGGGAGAAGATGCCTCCACGATGCCCGGGCTGCTTCGTCAGGGAGCGTGGGAAGGGTCTCAGCTCCCGGCCCCCCTCTCCCCAAGCCTCCTCTTATCCTGAGAAAGGTTTCTCGGCCGCTGAACCCTGCCAGCTGGGGGATGTTGGGAAAGCTGCTGTGTTTCAGCTTCCCCCCATCTGCCTTAATTTTGGTCCTCATGAAGGCTGGGATGGAGGGGCGAGGGCTTGGCGTGGGCTGGAGGTGGGGGGTCTTGGGGCTTGGTGGTCACACCATGGGCACACGGGAAGAGGGTGGGAGGCAAACCCATGTTCCTCCTTGCAGACCCTCTGAGAAACTCCTCTTCCTCCGTCGCAGACATCCAGCAGCGGGGGAATGTCCTGGACCGTGGACACCTCGAGGTGGGGTGGCTGTCAAGGATGGGGCTCAGAGGAGGCTCAGGGCTCTAGGACAGAGGTCTTTTGAGGGGGACAGGCACAAATTGTCCCTGCTTACTGCAGGGGGGTTGGACTAGATGACCTCCATGGTCCGTCCCTTCCAACTCAAACTATTCTATGATTCTGTAAATTCAGGCGTGGTCCCCAAGAGATGGTTTTCCTTGCCTCTCTGCAAATGTTCTGGTTTGAAACCCCCCACCACTCATCCTCTCCCAAACCTGCCCCGTGCCTTCCACCCACCGACTCCCCGTGGTACCAGCATGCGGTGGGGTTGCTCTCAGGCCTGGGAAGGGGAGGATGAGGAGGCTAGGCAGGGAGCAGGGTTTGTACCTGAGACAACAGCATGTTGGGTTCCTGACCTTGGTGTCCATCCATCAGAGCGAGGGCAGGCAGAGGCCACCGGGTCAGCTGGCTCCTCTCTGACCTGCCCTGCATCCATTTACACGCGGGCTACCGGGAAAAATAGCGGCGACCGGACAGGGACACACTGGGGCTTTTGATGGGAAAAAAAGTGAGTGGCCGAGGGGAGCTTTAAAGATGCATTGACCCCGAGTGGAAACTCGGGTGAAAAATGACTTTAGTCCCATCCTCCTGCTTAGAGCATCTTTTTTTTTTCCCTTCGCTGCCATTTATTTTGCTTATACAATCAGATGCTAACGCTTTGGCGTGCAGCAGAGTCGCTTGTGTTTTAAGGTCAAAATCCCTAAAGTTTGTAAATTGTCGTCTTTAAAAAAAATCAGA
Organism: Syrrhaptes paradoxus; assembly: GCA_013400615.1. Classification (NCBI taxonomy): domain Eukaryota; kingdom Metazoa; phylum Chordata; class Aves; order Pterocliformes; family Pteroclidae; genus Syrrhaptes; species Syrrhaptes paradoxus. The sequence continues at coordinate 245,370 of VZTO01002252.1, forward strand.
TGCACCAAAATAGTTTATACATGCGGAGCCTGGTGAGAGCAGAGCGGGGATTTGGCTGGGAGATGAACTCGGTGATTTTGGCCTCTTTTGTCCATTTTCTGGCTGGTTTTCTCCCAGGCTCCACGTCTTTTGGTCCAAGCTGGGTAGTGGGTTTTGGGCAGGTCCCCCTTGGCATAAAACCCATCTAGGGATGCAGCGCTGGCTCTTGGCAGTGGCAGAGTTGTTATTATATTATTATATCCTCTTGCTTTTTCTGCAGTCCCATCCCCAGGGATGTCAGCGAGCTGGAGGAAAAGCAGGGGTCTTGTTTTGAGAAACCTCTGAGGTTCTGAGCCCCCCAGATGCCTCCTTGCTTTGGAAAGCCGCAGCCAGATGAATAAATGTCCCTCTCTGCCTTCCCACCGCGCAAGGCAAATTATTTATCTCTGCTCTACAGATGCTGGGGATGCTGGTGACATAATTTTCCAGAGCGCTTGCAACTCGTGGTAGTATTTAAAAATCAAACCATAACACCCTGCCTGCTCTCCCGGGAGGAAAATCAAATGCAGTTCCCCGGCAGCGCAGCGGCAGCGGGAGGAGGACATGGCATCGAGGCAGCAAACTGCACGTGGCAGCCGTGTCGATGAGGCTTTAATGGGCGTCGTAAAAACCGATACAGCAAACCCAGGCTGGGATGCAAAGCCGGAGTCGCCTGGCCCCCGCTGCTGCGCTTGCTTTTTGGATTAAAACCTTGAAATCTCTCAGCTGAGCTTAGGTGTAACAGCTGGCTTTGGTGCCGGGTAATGTTCCTTCCCATCTATTTCTTCCGAGCCCGTGTGTGTACTTTGGGGACAGCAGGAGGTACACAAAAGGAGACATTTTATTTGTGTGAGATTTGATTAAAATCTTGGAAACAGGTTTCAGATGGCGGTGAAAGCTGAAACCGGGGGAGCTAAGCCTGGGTTGCTTTTGTCACCGCAATTCTGCTTGGCTCTGACCTTTAGGCATCCCAAACTGAAGGCGAGGAATTTGTCTGCGGGTGCTGGAGGGCATCACCAGGGCTTGGTCCAGCAAAGCTGCATCGGGCAGAGCCCCTCGTGCTCCCTGGACACGCAGGGATTAACCAAGAAAGTGATATTTGCGTAAATTCCTTATCTCAAAACCAGCAGTGGCAGAATTTAGATTAAAAACCATCCGTGTCCCCCCCCACCTCTTTCGGATCACACGGCTCGGACACACGTATGCCGAGCGTTACAAACACGGTTAGCTGTACACGGGCGAGCTTTTCTCTAGAAGTGGGATGCTGCTGACTAAAATAAGGCTTCTGCAAGCGTTAGCAGGCTTGGGGCTTTTTGGCTGTTTTGTCTTCTAAAGAAATTGTAACCAGTAGCTATGCTCTAAGAGGAAAAGAAAAGTAGATGATGTTTCAATCCTAAATCTGCCGAGTGCAAGGTATTTTGAAGGAGAAGCCTTGAAATGCACATTTTGGTTTATTTTGGAGTTTAAATAGAAGCCCTCCTCTGGCACTTAGCTTTAGAATTTTATTTTTTTTTAAATTTGAAAATAGACTGTTTGCTTCCCTGCTGACCTCGTCCCTGGGAATCACTTTTAAGTCTTCCCTGTTTTGACATCTTGTTTGTGCAGAGCTCAGCGTTCACCTTCCTGAGCCGAAACCTTATCCCCGCCGCTACTGAAAAATCGATTCGCTGAGAACGTGCGAACCCAACCCCACGAATCCTGCCGGAGAAAACGGGGGGGATCGGCGATAGGTACTCGCTTGTGTTGCAGAGATGAAAATAAGATTTTACACGCACCCTGGCGCGCTTCGTGGCTTGCCTAAGGAGGTCATCTCCGCTCAGGTTTTCACGAGTGATTCAGTGTCAAAAAAACTGGGGTTAGAAAACGTTTTCTTCAGCTTAACTCTGACTCATCTTCCCATAGCAGCCGGGAGCAGTGAACTGCCGTTTAACCAGCCCCGGCGGAGGGGAGCGGATTCCTGGGTGGTCCCTGTAACCACAGAGCCCAGCAAACGAAGCATTAAAATGTAACATGAGGATGAAGGGAAAGGGGCACGGAACCACTTTCTCCCAGCGTTATCTCAAAGCAAGCAGATGGAGAACAGAGATAGGCGAGGGTGCCTTGCTCCCTTTTCCGTGCCCTCTCCAGCCACATCGAGTAAATAATGAAGTGTAATTTGCCAGATAGCTTTTTGGAATGGATTATTTGCTTTCAAAGGTCTTCCACTGTGGCAGGGACCTTTATGTGGTGGGGTAAGGGGGAGGAATCGGGTCCTGGGAGGCTCGGTGTTGGGGATTTTACTCGTCCTACCTGAGCAAAGGATGGTGCAAATCCATTATTTGAATGCCTTGGAGGGAGCTGCAAGCAGAGGGGGTGATTTTGCACATCTTTTACTTGAGGGCAATAAGTTGAAGGTGCAAAGGTGGAGAGAGAAATTTGGCTTTTTTTTTTGGTTCGCTGGTGCATTGCATTTGGTGCATCCAGCTGATGGCTTGGGGATGTTTGGTGGCATGGTCAGCCTCTGAGCTGCTCTTGGGGGGTTATTGACCCAGTGCCTGGCTTCCTACTTGGAAAAAAAAAACCCAACGTGGTGTTGTTTGGACTTTATATGGTACCTGGGATCAGCTGGGATTTCCACAAAATAGAGAATTCTTCGGTTTTTGATGGCTACATCCAGATGTTTGTGAAAACACCCCAGAAGCTCGCGTGTGTTGCATTTTTCCACTGAGATCACTTTTCGTTGAAAAATTTCCAGTAGGCTCCAGTGCTAAACCAGCCTCAGGTGGAAGATTTACACAGGAGACCGATAAAGTTCAGCCGTTTGAGATAGTGGTTCTACGAGGCTTTCCTCTCTGCAAAAGACGTTTTTTAGGAATGATGAAAATATATGAAAAGGAGCCAAACCTTTATTCAGACTGAGAATTTTTTTTTTTGAACGGTTGCTTTTGTTTATGAAACTCTTTGGCTACAAATATCCACCTCCTTCCAAATAAATTAGAAAAAGAGGAAAAAAAAAAAAAGAAAGGAAGAGCTTTGCTTCTCATCAGGATTTACTCCAAGTCTCGGCTCACGGCTTGGCCCCGCGCTCTCCCATGGGGCGGCTGAGCATTGTTCGGTGACTCACCCCAAATTGTGTCGTATGGGCTGCGCGTGATGTAACTCTGTGCTAATGTGGGATTTTCCAGCTCTTTGTTTTCCCTCTCTTCTCAAATGGGTTTTCTCCCCGTTCTTCATCCTCCCTCAGCCTTACTTTTTCCAGGATTGCCCATGATTCTTTAAAATTCTTTTTTTTTTCCTCTTGCTGTTCTTTGGACCAGGATGCCCAGAGCTGGAGCGGTAGTTCAGAGATGCTTTTCTCCCTGCTTTATCTTTACCTTCACTGGTGTCTGGAGCTGCTCAGCCATCTCCCAGGCTCCAGATGCCACCTGGGGTGATGTCTGTAAAGGTCCGTGATACCACCGTCGAATTTCCAATAGCGTATAAATGGTTGAGTTGTAGGGAGACCATGTGCACCGTGTAACCCGTCTTACCACGTGTGGCTCCTCTATGCCCTTTAAGCACAGGTTTTCTATAAGCACGCTTATTTTTCTTGTATTTAAGAAGGGTATAGATTTGTAGGTCTGGGTGTGACAATTTCAGAAGAAAAAAATGAAATGGATTTCTCTGTTTTTCTGACAGTTCAACATCTGTTGCGTTACGAAGACTTCTGTCACCTTTCTCCGTCCCGTGTCCTTACGGCCCTTTTTCTCTCTTCTTTCAGATATGGAATGTGCCGATGTGCCTTTATTAACTCCCAGCAGCAAAGAGATGATGTCTCAGGCGTTGAAAGCCACCTTCAGCGGCTTCGCCAAAGAGCAGCAGCGGCTGGGAATCCCCAAAGGTAAGACACAGTTTCCCAGTGAGCAACCATGGTAGCCGCAGAGATCACATCCTCCTCCCAGGTCCCCAAGAAAAATGAAGAAATGGGTGGGAGAAGGGGCCAGAGAACTGGTGGGATTTTTAAAAAATCCCAAAGAAATCCCAAGTTCATTCCTTCTATAACATATTTCTGCAAATAGGGCTGATCCAAACCATTGGTTGGTTCCACCACGTTTTACCCTTGTGCCAATGGAGTGCCAATCTCTATGGGGTGTGGTGTGTGCAGGACACTGTGTCCCGTTTTCCTGGGGAAATGCCTTGTGGTTGCACATTCATGGATCTTTTCTCCAACCCCTCGGTGCAGATCCCCAGCAGTGGACGGAGACGCACGTGCGGGACTGGGTGATGTGGGCGGTGAACGAGTTTAGCCTCAAGGGAGTGGATTTCCAGAAATTCTGCATGAACGGAGCTGCCCTCTGCGCCCTGGGCAAGGAGTGCTTCCTGGAGCTAGCGCCTGACTTTGTGGGAGATATCCTCTGGGAACATCTGGAGATCTTGCAGAAAGGTGAGTCTCTGGGGTGAATGGCTCACGCCGTCCTGGCTTGGGGCTTTTGCAAAGCCTGGCTGTGCAATGAGGTGTTCACCTTCGGCTTTAATCCCAATAAAAGCAGCTTTCAACCCAACTTTCCAGTAGGATTTCAAACGGGCATCCCAACCGGCGGCAGGCAACACAAATCCTGGCACTTCTTGAAAGAGGAAGGGTGTTTGCGCTGGCTGCCTGGCAGGACTCCACAGCGGGCAGGGATGCTCTGCCTGCCTGGAAACGACGGTGGGATTTTCCAAAGCATTCTGACTCGGCTCGTTCAGCTCCTGTTGTGAATTTTACTGCTTCCTTCAGTGGAACTGCGTACAACAATACCACCAGAATCCCACCCTCATTTCCCCGTTGTGATTGGAAGCTGTTTTTCTTTTTCATGGCCCGAAAGGTGTCACGGTCCTTTGTTAAGGGTGGCTGTGTCCCCAGCAGAACCATCTCTGCCAGTCCCACATGCCAGCATTTAAGGACATTAATTTTCACTGATTGGGGACACACGCATTGGTTTTGGGTGTTGATTTCATAGCATCTACGTGCACAAGCAACACTTAATCTGGGATGGTTTTGAAAAAGAGGGTGAAGAGCTTAACACCTTTAATTGAGCCATGAGCTGTTTGCAGCAGCAAATCTGGGCTCTTTCTCTCACTTGTTTTTGTGCAGAGCTCTTTGCTTTCCTGGAATATCCCTTGTGCTGTCATACTGACCCTGCGTGCTTGTCAGCGGGCCCGTCCTGGTGGCAGGAAAGGGAGGGGGGGGAAAGTTATGCCTTCCAGGAAACCATTGACAAATGGATGTTAATTGCTGATTACTAATTTTACTGCTACCTGTGGTTTGCAAAAGGTAAACACGGCTCTTCCCAGGGTCTGTGCACCACGGGCTGTTTTTCTGCTCTTTGACTCTCTGTTCTGTTCTGTTCTTTTTGTTTTGCATCATTTTTGTTTGAGTGCTTAGATCAACAGCAAGCAGTTTAACCAAACAAAGCCAAACATTGCGGTCAGTCCGATTTCTTCGCAGCTCTACCTTCCCGCAATCCTTCTTTCATTTCTTGGTGCTGTGACCCGCTGGAGAGGGGCGCGATGTGCTGCAAGGACTGACTGGGGCATCAGAGCTGGGCTTTGCTCCTTCCTGCAGATTCCCCGAGGCGTGGAGATGAACTTGGTGCTGTAGTTTCACAGCAAAGTAGGGAGCGTGTTTCCTTATCGCGCTGACAGGCGAGGGTGTTCAGATGCTGCGATGATGAGGATGCAAAAGGTCTGAGACAGAGAGGAGCTTTTACAAAACAACTGGAAATCTTTGTGCCTCTTGCAGCTTTGCTTCCGAAAGGATGAAAAAGAGTAAAGCTGAGTTTCTTTGTTTCCACGCATAGCCCTGGGAACGGAGAAGTCTCCGTTCTGTGTTCGGTTTTACTGGTGACTTTCTCACTTGCATAAGCTGAGCCTTAGCTCCTCTGGCAGGTTCCTAACACACTTCCCAGAAGGGCAAAATCTGCAAAATATTTGGTGAGTAACTGCTCCCAAGAAGAGCTCCCAAGAAATAACCAGCCTCACCCCAAGGACTAATTCCTGTTCCCTGTAAATCACGGGACTCGCCTTACTGGTAGGACATCTCCAAACCCCTGATAAGATCTGGGTTCTGTTGTGCTGGTGCTGTACAAACATGATGTGCGAAATTGTCCCTGTCACATCTCTCCCCGCGAAGAGGAGATGGTTGTCCCCACTTGGGGATGTGAAATGTGAAGAGATCAAGGTTTCCCCGTGGATTCAGGGTCCAGCTTGCCGGTCCCTGCCTCTTCCATCTTCCCCAGCCTCCCACCAGCATCACCTGGGGGTGTTGATGCTGGGAGTGGTGGTTAACCCCAGAATGTTCACCATTACCTATAGCGCTGTGACCCCGCTGCCATCGGGTCATGCTGGGACCGGCTGTGACCTTGCTGTCCCTTCACCTACCGTGCCTCCCTCGTGAGCGCTTTCTGCGAGTGACTCATGTACCACAGGCTGCTCAGGGTTTAAAAACGGCAGCAGATGGGGCGACTTTTCCCTGCGTGGATTTGGGTATTTTCAGGCTTTTTTATTTTTTTCTTTTTTTTCCCCAATTTCTGCCTAAAATAACCTCCTCAGTTACCAGCAGTCAGCAGTGCCCTCCACTTGACTGTAAGCTTAGCTGAAGGTTGATTTCTTTTCTCTGTGGTCACCCACCCTGCCCCTTGGCAGACACCGTGGGGAGAGGACAAGAGCGTTTCTCATTAGGTCTCTCTGTTTTTGCACAAAACCTCCTTTTGTTCCAGAATATTTTCCACCCTGCAGTCCCCAGGAGAGAGGGCCAAAATTAGGTTCCTTGCGAGCGAATGTGCGTTATCTTCAGTTCGTTTCTCTTTAGTTTCAGCAGAAATAAACAGAACCCGGAGTCGTCTGGGTGGTTTTTATTATGGTTACCCTCTGCAAAGAAAATAAAAACTCCCATGCTGGTATCTCTGCCCACATACCGTGCTGGAATGAGTAAGGTGTTAATGGAAAAACTGGTCAGGGTAGGAGCAATGTGGCTTTGTACGTGGGAAAGCAAATTCAGCGCCAAGCCCAAAATGCTTGGAAAAAGCAATGGAAAGAGGAGGATCTATGCAGTGATGTGAACCATGATCTTTCTCAGTGTGTTATGCCTATAGAAAGGCAAAAATTTGGCCCTCTGCCCGTCACCAGTTGGGTGATGGACAGTGCCACAAAGATTTTCTGAGCATGGGACCCTCTCCCTGCATCAGGTGTAAAGTAAAAATGCTGCGTAGGCTGGGAAGCAGCATTAATTTGGGGTTGTAGGAACTGGTTTTGGTCTGTGTTACCCACTCGCTTGCACACACCTACTGCTGGTCTAAAAATAGGGGCTTTTGCAGGAAAAACAACTGGCCTTGTATGGTGGGTTTTTTTTTTTTCATGAGCTCATACGTGTAAGCCTGATAAGCAATCCTCAAGAGAACGACAGATGACAAAAATTGAGGCAAGCGAGGAAATTATGCAACTAGTATTTCAGAACCACCTGGAGCCTCTGATTGAGAAAGTTGTTGCTGTGCTGGTTTGGGGGTTTTTTGTTTGTTTGAATTTGGGCATGCCTGCAGTGAGGATTCCCAAAGGACCTGGAGCACATCGAGCACTTTTTTCACTGGGGTTTCAGCTCCTAACTCATTTCTTTTCCTTTGAACATCCCAGCTGAACCCGGAGAGGAGCATTTTAGGAAGTTGTGACCTCTCTGCGTTACAGCAAGTCTTGCAAAGCACAGTATGCCTATTGACATGTGACATTTCCTTCCTTTTCTCTTTGCAGAAGAGGTAAAACCCTTCCCAGCGAACGGAGTGAACACGACATATCCAGAATCCCGCTATACTTCAGACTACTTCATTAGTAAGTCTCAATTACCAGCATCATCCTGGTGCTTCCAGGCATGGAAGTGCCCTATTAGAGGTTCCTCTCCATCACCTGAAGATCACACCATGCAGTTGTTGCTCTGTTGTGGCACAGCATGCAAAGCCTGTCATTTTTGGGTGCATTTAGAAGCCATCTGTATTTTTTGGTGACTGCCTTGAGGTGCCATAATCTGACTTTGCAAACACTATTTGTTTGAAGCCATAGCTCAGCAGACCTCAAAAGCAACCTCAACACTCCAGAACATTGGGAAATTTTAAAAACATAGTAAAAAAGGAGGGAATGGGGGAAGAAAGCTTAATTCTGGATTGCTAGGTAGGAACCTAGCAAGGAAAGGGGCGAATCATCAATCTAGACTCCTGCACGTCCTGTTGCTGTTGATTTGGAGGTGTTCTTTAGTGGCATTTGAAATCCGTGATGTATTTAATGACCCAGGAGATAACCCCAACTCACCGGAGCTGGGATTCCAGGCTGTGGCCAGTGGGGAAAGGTGACAGTGGAGGTGACTCATCTATTACAAGCATCAATGAAACTTCTTTGCCATATATCTCTTTTGCTGAGACCATGCTATGCTATTCATGATTTTCCAGCTTTTTTTCCCCACTAGCAGCTTGCTTGAGAGGGGTTTGGTGTAACGCACGTTGATGGTGGTTGAGGATGTCTGATTTTATTAAATTGCTGCAATTATAAGACCCCATCTCTCTGCAGTGTTTAGAAACCTTACTGAAAATGAGCGCCCAGTTGTGCCAGGTGTTTTAAATCCAAAAGCAATCTCCTCCTGCACTGCAGACCTCAGATCTCACGGTGATATGGGATACTGGAGGGGGAGTGAGCAACACTCTGGTTTCTTTGACCTGCTGGTGTTTGTGGTGCTTTCTGACCCTCCTGTTCTGCCGGCAGGTTATGGCATCGAACACGCACAGTGCGTGCCGCCCTCCGAGTTCTCCGAGCCCAGCTTCATCACAGAGTCCTACCAGACCCTCCATCCCATCAGCTCAGAAGAGCTCCTGTCCCTCAAGTACGAGAACGACTATCCCTCGGTCATCCTGCGGGACCCCGTCCAGACGGACTCCCTGCAGACAGACTACTTCACGATCAAGCAAGAAGTGGTAACGCCCGATAACATGTGCATGGGACGTGCCAGTCGAGGTACAGTCGGGTTATCTCCTGATCTTTTTATCCACCTATGTCAACAAGAAGTGCTGCCTTCCCTTCTGTAGGAGACAGACAGTGTTTTGGGGTGACCAAGGCCATCAGGGCATTGTGCAATGCCAGCAAAAAAAAAACCTATAAATCTTATGAGATTGAACTCCCAGATGGATTCCCTGATGGCTTTGAGCCCTCCCTGCCTTTCTGCCTGAGGAAAACATGAAGGAGATCTTTCTTTTCTCTATTCTGCTGCTGTTTTTACATCATCTGCAAAAATGTGGCATTTCTGGCTCTGTACTTTGATGTCAAACTTGAGTTTGAAGTTGAAATAAGCTTTATTAGGGAGAACAGGCTGCTGTGTAGTTGGATAAATCTTGTTTTCATGGGAGAGCAGGCAAAACCCCACAATTCTCATCAGGAATTACTGTCCAAGGCTCTGAAGGGTTTTACACTTGATGATCCAAAGTTTTTATCCGTTATCTGCATCGATTTTGAGGGCTGTTTGCTTGAACTGATAACCTGGTGCACCCCAGCCCTGTGCGTTGGTAGGAGATGCAGACGTCAGGGGTTGAGCCAGAGCTGCAGGACCCCCTGTATCCTTGTGCCACAGCCCTGCATCTCCAAAGAGCTACAGGGACATGATCCCTGTTTGAGATGATGGGATTTAAACACCTAAACACTTCTGAGGGTCGGAGCCCAAATGCCTTTTCAATTAATATTATTAAATTCTGAACACGTGCAGCCCAGATGCCCGGCTACTTTGTAATTACGTCGTGTAACGCGAGGCTGAGGATCTGGCTCGCAGCAGGTATTCAAAGCAAAAGCTGAATCCATAGAGCTCAAAGTCACTGACAAAGGGGTATCATTATCTCCCGAATCCAGGTAGGGAACCTCAGGCACGGAGGAGAGATCTGACCTGCCTGCGATCGCGCCCTGAATAGAATCCAGGTGTCTCCGTGCCTCAGATTTATTGCAGGAGCGCGTTGCTCTGAGCCAGGTTTGATGTCGAACGTTTCAACCCATTCATCCAGCTACGGGAGCTGAAGATGGGCTGGTTCCCTGTGAAATCCAGAGCCCTTTACAGGTCTGCATCGCGTTTGCCTTGCTCAGCAGAGCTCATTTGAAGTTCCTCATTCTTTTTCCAAGCTGGGAGAGCTAACGACAGGAAAGTTATTATTTGTATTCTTACCTCGGCTGCTGCTGCTGGCTGAGTGTTAATGTGGGAGAGGTGAAGGGGACGATTCGGTGAGCCGACAAGGCAGCGGGGGTAGGATTTTAGGTAAGCTCCCCTCGCTGCAGTTGTTTTTCTGGATGTATTCCATCAGTGTCTTTCCCTTTTCTTGACCTTTCCTTTAACACAGGTGATTTTGCAATCCTACCTTGAGCTTGTTCTCACTGGCAAGCCTAAAAAAAGCCCCAGGGGGTGTAAGAAAGAGTCTGTTGGGTCCCAGGGGCCCCTGGTGTGAGCAAACACTTTACCAAACGGATTGCAATGGGAGAAATGCAACAAGCTGCGGCCGTGCTCACGCTAAAACCACATTTCAGCCAGATGGGAGGGCCTTTGGGTGGCTTAAATCCTCCCAGAGTGGCAGAAAGGAGCTTTAATATAGAGCAGAACCCAGTTAATTTCTATTTACCTGCGTCTTTACCTGCTACTAGATTAGAGGGTTAGTCGGTCGCCAAGTCAAGCCCTTGGGAAGTTCAGGATGAAGGTTTTCCACGTAGTCGGCTCTTGCTTTTCTTCGTGTGGGCTTGAGGAGTTAATTTTGTGATCCCCTGGGAGTTGTTTCACTCTGCCTTACCAGTGAGGACTCTGGTTGGACCATGTAGCTGCCAAATTCTTAATGAGTTTCTCCCGAGGAGGTGCAAGACGTGATTTTTTCCAAAGGCTCATGTTTAGGTCAAATTTGGGTGAATTTTCAGTGAAATGCCCCAAGTCACGTCTCCGACACTGCAGCTATTCATCTGGCAGGGTTTTAATTCCTTTTCTAAAGGAGCTTGTGCCGCAGGACTTCTCAGGGAAGTGGTCACGCCGATTAACGAAGCGGTGTCATTTTCCCCGTAGCAGGATTTAGGAACTGATTGGAGTGTATTCTGTGAAATTCTCAAAAAAACTAAAAGAAAAAAAAAAGAGTTTGAAGCGTGGAGATTGCCAGCAGAATCATTTGAAGGTTGGGCTCATTGGAAGCAACTAGCAAGGAGGGTTTGAAGGGGAAATTTTGGCCCTTAGACCAGTCTAATGAACTCACATGAAGGGGAAGATGAGCTTGAACCGGCATCTCCGATCTGGAGCTGGCTTGGGAGCTCGTTTGGCTGGAGACAGAACACCTTTTGAGGATGAAGGAGCCAGCAATTAGGACAGAGCTGACGGTAGTTGAGTCTTTTCGCAGCAAGTGCTCTTCAAACTACAAGGCAGTAAAAATCTGGGGGAGCGCGCCAGCGTCCTTCCACGTTCCCGCTCCCTTGTGAGTTCCTCTCTGGGCCCGAGCTGCGGGTAACTCTGCCAATGGAAATTTCTCCAGGAGTTCTTGCACAATCCCAGCAGCTGTTTTTAGCCCGGTTTGGGAAATTAGTGAACTTAAATGATCCTGTTACGCTCTTCGTTTGTCAGTAAAGATGTTGAGCAATCGGCAGCGTACGGGAGATCAGAGGGAGCAATTTCAGGCTGTTCTTTGGATCCTTTTTTAGCTCTCTGCTTTAAGGACAGAGGGTATACTTGTCTCTAATGGGTGTAAAGCAGCATAGCACTGATGAGGATCCAGCCTCTCATGTTCTGCTTTTTGCTAAAAATACCCCAGAGAGTAGCTTTGATCCGATCCAGCTGTGCTCACCTTACCAGAACTGGAAAAATAACTCTTTGAGCTCTCAGCCTTTTGCTCTCCTCTTCCATCAAATCTGCCTCTGTTTGGGGATTTTGGGGGGTGGAAGCTGGTTGTAACATATGGCAATAAAATGCTGCTGTACAGTTCAGTAGGAAACATCAAAAGTAAAGAAGCTGGGTGTCCAGTGCCCTGGAATATACCTGAGCAGTGTTTCTATAGGGCTGGCAGATGAATATGGGACTTGTTGCAGACCTATAGCTTCCAGCAGCAAGAGGTCCTGGCACCTGAACTGAGCCTTGAGTATCTGTCTAAAGTGGATTATTTCTCTGCCATTGCCTTTTTGAAACAGAAGGCAATTTCCAGTTAGCCCCAGTCATAGGCAGAGGGTCAGGACTTTGGGTTTTTCCCCTGACTTTGCCTCCCGCTGCTGCCTGAAATTCTCCAGGGCTCAGACAGCCCTGCTCTGAATTACAAAGATAACAAAAATGTCCCAGTTTCAGGCTATATTTTTGAGTTTGTTTGGAGATGAGACACGATGGGCCAGCATCATTTGCCTGCTTGCCTTCTGCCTGCACAGTGGGCAAGCAAAGCATCATTCTCCTGGCCGTGGCAAGCTGGAGCATCCCCGTGCTGGCCAGCCACATCTCACACACCCGTCTTCTTGACAGGTAAACTGGGCGGCCAGGACTCCTTCGAGAGCATAGAGAGCTACGACAGCTGCGACCGCCTGACGCAGTCCTGGAGCAGCCAGTCCTCCTTCCAGAGCCTGCAGCGCGTCCCTTCCTACGACAGCTTCGACTCGGAGGACTACCCCGCCGCCCTGCCCAACCACAAGCCCAAAGGCACCTTCAAGGACTATGTTCGAGATCGGGCCGATATGAACAAGGACAAGCCTGTCATTCCTGCTGCTGCCCTCGCCGGCTACACAGGTAGGGTCAGGCTTCTCCGGAAAACACCTTTCTGCTGAGCATCTTGGGGCAGAACCTCTCCATCGGTGGAGAGCAGAGCCTCCAGGCTCTCTGGGTTGCCCAACATCTGCGTTCAGTGGTCTGTGAGCAAGGAGTTTTGGGGTGTCCTGGGGTCAGCCACGTGCATGGCTGCGTGCCCATCAAGCGTGGGCACTCCAAACCTCGTGGAAGACGTAGGACCTGGCTGAGCGCAGGGCATTTGATGCCTTGTGTTTATTTACACCTCCTGCTCGGGTCTGGTAGGAACTGGTGTCTGGTTGGTATGACTGAGAACACAAGGGAGTTGAGAGCCCTCATTTCCCCCTCCAACACTTTTTATGCAACATGCTGGCGACTTGCTTGTGGTTTCCCACCTTGGGCAGGAGCGGCTGCATTTCAGCATCGCTGTGTGTGATGTGAAATGTTCTTCTTCCCTTTTGCTATGGAGGAAGCGCTTGGTTTTGCTCTGCACCTTGGTGACGGAGCCAAACATTTTCCATTCCCTGCGCTGGGAGAGATGAGAAGGTGATAGGCTATGGAAATTCCCGATTTTTTATATGACAGCCCTCCAGCAATCTGGCATCTCCGTGGAGAGCAACCTGCTGGGATGGGGCTTCCAGCTAAAATTGAGGTAATCCTTTCCAATCCTTCTGTGCCACGTCTTTTTCCTGTGCTATAAGTAAAATTTGCTGGCGAGCCTCCTGCCAGTTCCCTTTTCCTTCATACGTACTGGTTTCTCCTGCCCCAGCTGGTAGCAGCTGTGGCCCGGAGGAGCCAAGCGATGGAAATAGTTTGTACAGATAAAAATCATCAAAAGGTTCAGAGCAGATCCTGAGGTGCGACTGTCCCTGAAATCTCCTCCCACGCGCACAGCTCATCTTCGGGCTGATACTGATTTTTTTTGTAAGGGGAGGGGGGGAAGAGATGCAGAGGGGAGGAGAGGTGGAGAGATAATTTTAGGAGCTCTGTGTAAAAAAGGAAGTGGTTTGTTACTATGGCTTGAGTTAGAAAGAAAGCTCAGCCCTGCCTGCTGAATGAGCCTCTTTCGACCAAGTCTGTGCAAAATGAAACGTGTACTGGGCTGTTCCTGAAGGGTTTCAGCTGGGGGATGTGGGGGGAGAGGCAGGAGGGGCTGTGCCCCCAGACACCATCCCCAGCCACGCCACAGAAGTTGAAGTTCCTAAGAAAAGAGACCAGGGAGCACAACTTGTGTGTTTTATTCTTATTTTCTCCTGATAACGCCTTTCACGACAGCCTGCGGAGGTGTTTCGGGTACCCAGTGCCTGGGCGGGAGCGTTGGTTGCTTTTTAACGACGGGGGAAACTGAGGCACGGAGGCACTGGCAAAGCTAGGAGCTTTCTTTTCCAGGCTGGATGTTTCCTCCCACATTCGCTGTAGCCCATGGAAAAGAGCCGCCCCCATAGAGAGATGATGTTTCCCAGCTCCCTCCCTGAGCGAGGAGCCGAAGTCGGCGGCTGGACCCTGCGTTTTGCCAAGGAGTGTTAGCACCCCAAAGAGTGTCCTTGGACTCCTGCCACCAGGAAGAGGAGACTTTGGTTAATGCAATGCCAGAGCACACTTCCAAACGCTTTGCGCTGCCTAACATTTTCCCTTGCCTCATTTCAAACCCCGTTTTGAGCCGGGAAGATAAATCCCTTGGCCCAGGCATTTCGGTGGGATCAATAAGTGGGAGTGCCTGATTTTTTTTTTTTTTTAATTTTTTTATTGCTTCACTTGAGAAACCTTCAATGGGGAGAGGAATATCAGAGGTTTCCAGAATCAGCAGTCACTTGGAAATCCTTGGACTGGAGCGCTCTTTGCTTGCTCCAAAACCTGCTAAGCAATAATTCAGTACTCCAACCGCCACAGCCTACATTTACCATTGGGGAAAATCTTTGGACAGATGGATTTTGCAGGCGTGTGACTGCAGAGATGTCCTCTGTCCCTTTTTTATCCCTGCTGACCTGTCAGCACCTGACGTTTTCAGTGCAAAGCCAGCCCAGCACGGGTGCAAAGCGGAGCCAGGATGCTGTGAAAGCAGGTCATGGCGAGAGCAAGTGAGAACACGTTGTGTTACAAACCGTAGGAGAACCAAGCCCTCTAAAAATCCCTTTGTATTTGTGTGTTTCTGCAAAAAAAAAAATATCCAGGCTGGCCACTGAGAAGTGGTGGTCGTCTCTTTCAGGCCAGCCGAGCGAGGGGCGGGGGGACTCTCCGGCAGAACTCCTGGGTCCGGCTTTTTTTGCTTTGCTTTACTTACTTTTACTTTGCTCAGGGGAGGAAGCTCTGTCTAGCAGCTCGAGCAGAGGAACTTGAAGTCTGGGCTCTTGTTTGCAGCTCTCGTGAGGAGGTGGAGCCTCCAAACGAGCAGAGCAGGGGATTGCCAGCCCAGGGTCCCAAAGCGGCCGGGACCCCTGCTGTCCTTTTTGCACTCAAATGACACCTCGAGCATGTGTCCCACACCACTCACCAGCCAGTGGAGCACCCAAAAACCATCCCACGGCGTGCACCTGTTAGGGCTGGAAGGGTGAAGCCTGGGCGATCGCATCTGTCATCTTCAGGGCTCTGTTGGTTGACTTGAAGAGCTTGACAATATTGTTCAGGTTTTGTTGCCAAGGGCCTGTTTTGCCGGTGGCCCGGGGAGGTGGCACATGGCTTTATCACAGCCACAGCGGATCTCTGATGGTATCTGCTTCGGGAGGCGCATGCTTTGGTGAGAAGGTGCATTTTGGCGGAAGCTCCACTTGCGTTTGATGTGTTCTTCACCCCAGCTCGCAAGCAGCTTTTCAAAGCTGCCTTATCTGCCCCCGCATCTTGACCTAATTTAACAAGTTGCCATGGTTGCTTCAGATGGAGGTTGATGCAATTTTCTTATGTTTTTTTTTTTTTTTTTTGGAAGGAGAAATGTAACTGCTCAGGAGTTGGTGAACTTCAGTTTCCATAGCTGTGGACACCTCTGGTTTTGGGGCCAGCTGTCTTCAGAGCTTGGCCAGCTTGGGTCTTACATTAAACCAGACTTTATTTTATTTTTTTTTACATGACCTAGGAAACAGAGACAGAATACATCTGTTAAATTTCAGTGTGTCGGGACGCGTCTTCTCTGCAGGCGAGATGTGCTAAACCTCACGTTGGCTTAGCTGAGCTGGGTTCAAGCTCCCTCCTTCATGCAGCAGCGTTTGGCGTGGGTGGCTCGCGGTAGGTGCACGTTGTCACACAGGCACAGATCCCTCTGTCCCTGAGCCCAGCTCCGTGCCCCCTGCAGCCCTGCCTGCGGCTGTGCCATCGCTGGATGCTCCAAGCCACCGCCCGCATCCTTCGTGAGACCCCACATCGCGTGGATAACCACGGCCGGCGTGCAGCAGGGAAGCGTGCAGCCCACGCAGAGGGCAGATGGCGTGGCTCTGACCGCATCGTCTTTCTGCCCTAAATTCATTTTTCCACTCCACTGACCTACTTGAGCTGCTGCCCGCTTGCTGAGGCAGGTCCAGCGGAGGTTCAGACCCTGAGGCTGGTGATAGCCATGCAGGGCTGAATTGTTTTCGGCTTTTCTTGGGTGCCCCAGAGCACCTGCATGGGTTTAGAGCCGAGATGTGGTGTTGGCGTTGCGGTACACGGGACCTCAGCGTCGTCTGTGCAGGACGGGGCTTTCCATCGCAGAGCGGTGATGGGCTGAGCTGCCGCTCCACGTGGCTGAACAGGCACAGCAGAGCCGTTCCCCTCGTCTTTGAGAGGTGAAGGGAGGAAAGAGGGACAAGAAAGGTGACATGAGTGCATGCCAAACCTTGATCCCTCACCTGCCAGGCTGGTTTTGCGTTTGTGATGCTCTCCTTTCTTATAAACACGGTTAGGAACTTGCTGATGGCTTTCGAGACAACCTCAGTCCCTAAGGAGTTAATGTCCCTTCCCAGCTAATATCACACAGGACCTGAGTGGCTCTCAGACTGATGCTATCTTCATTATCCGCTGCCCTTACAGAGGACAGAAGGTAGCCGGGGAATAGCTGACCTCTCCGAGATGCTATCTCACCCTGTCTACCAAAGGGTTTTGCCTGGGACAGATCCAGCCCTGCTCCTTGCTGTCATTATTCACAGCACCATGTCGACAGGGTCCAAATTTACCTGCTGAAGCCATCTGCCCCATCCAAACCGTCTGTGGTGCAGAGCCTGAAGCCTTCGACAAGCCTCTGTTTCTGAGCGATGCTTATCTGTGACACAGAAGTGAAAGCACACAGCTGCTGTTTTGCAAGAAAGTCAAGTCGTTGCCAAAGAAAGTGGGGTTCTTTCAAGAGACCTTGTGTGCTGCTTCCCTTCTTCTTCTCCTTGCCTCTGCTGCTGGCCTGGAGCTTCCACCAGCAAGCTCCCTGGACGTGCTGCGGTCATCAGCATTCGAAAATCCACCGCTGCCCCAGCCCCTGTGCCGCCACGGTCCAGTGGTCCAGACGTCCCCGGGAGCCTCAGCAGCCTCCAGGAGGTGGGGAGCAGGAGGGTGGGGTTCAGGGCTGGTTCAGTGGCTCCTGCTCCAGCTGCCAGACATGTGCAAATGACAGTGAAACGAGCCCCACGCCACGCTGCCCAACCGTGACGGCAGCTCAGCTCTCCCCGGAGCTGCTGCAGCCGCCGGGTGATGGCAAAGCAGCAACTGGGGCTTCGTCCCTCCTTCCAGCAAGGATCTGGAGCGTTGTGGGAGCGTTGTTACACGGCAGCTCTTGACCTGCAGGACCACCTTCAGGGGAGGTGGGAAGCTCACAAAACCCCTTGTGCTTTGCCAGAGAGAGACCAGTCCTCCCAGCACGTTCCTCCTCGAAGCAGAGATGCATCACTACAGCTAAACTGGCCCAGACTGGTCCGTCTGGCCGCTCTCCTGCCAAAACCACGTGGCTCCCCAAGGAAGGTGCTTTCTGGGTTTTTCCCTGATTCCTCCACGCCTGCGCTTTGGAGATGCTCCCATCTGAGCTCCACCGCTGCTCCACCCGTGCAAAGCCGGGGAGGAGGCGGTTAGGCTTGGTCTGACACGGGAGCGATGGGGACGAGCTTTGCTGTCCCCAGCCCCAATGCAGCAGCGGGGAGTGGGGACCTCCAGCACCATGGTGTCATCAAGGGGGACTCGGGGAGGGCACGAGCAAGGCGAGGGCTGTTTTGGAGACGTTGCTATGCCCAATTGTTTTGTTGGGTTGGAACCACAAACCACAGAGCGAAGAGCATAGGTGCGCCGCTTTTTTTTTCTTTTTACACTGGGTTTTTTTTTTTTCTTCTTGTTGTTTGAAAGAAGGAAAACAAAACAGAGGCCGTTGAGAGGGGTGGGGGTGTGAAACTGTCTCTGGAGAGAGTGAGGATGACGTGTTTCGGGCTGTGCCTTCCCGGGCGCGGTGCGGATGCCTGTCTGCCCCGGCCGGGGGGTACCACCATCCCTGTGCCGGTGACAGCGGCCGTTGTGCGTAGTTTGGTTTCAGACCCCTCCAAAGCCACTGGGTCAGAAGGTGTGGGGGGGTCTCCAGTCTTGACCAAGGCACAGGGATGGTGTGGCACCAACCCTTTGCTCTGGGGACACCCACGGGTGCCATCGGAGGACTCAGCCAACGGTTCCTGCTGTAGCAGCCGGCCGTCGTCCGGCTCAAGAGGCATATTTTCCCCCTGACGCCGGAGAATTCCTGCGGTGTGACACTCCCCGCTGAAGGACCCTGCTCAGTGCCACCAAGGCCAGACAGGGCTCCCATTGTGTCCCCGTCAGGCGGGCGAACCCCTCCGGCGGGTGCTATTCTTAGCAGCCTCCACGGGTGCTGGAGGTCGCGGTGGGGCGGGAGGACATCCCACCACCCTCTGAGTCCTCGCCTTGTCTTTTGGGGAGCGGGGGCTGCAGGACCAGTGCCATAAAGGGTGCCTTGTGTCCCTCTACCCCACGCTCGGGGGGGCTGCATCCAAAAAAAAGGCTGGAAGAACACTCCAACGGTGGGTTTTTTGGTGTTTTTGGTGTGTTGGCGTCCATCCACCGATCGATGGTGGCCTTGGGGTCCCTTCTGTGTGCATGAGGGGGTCTGGACCAGGCATTGCGTGGGGATTTCCAGCCCTGGCCAGGGAGGAGCGGAAGGATTGAAGCAGAAGGGATGGAAAATGGGCGCTGCTGCCAGCTCCCGGGGGGTGGAGGTGTGGGGTGCGGAGATGAGCACGGAAGCTTTGTGCTTGCCTTGATAGCTTCAGGGATGTGATGTTGGGGGGCTGGCATCTCTCCACAAGCCAAGGGTCCCCTTGAAATCCTTTCAGGAATTAGAAAAAATAGCTCCCTGCTCCTTGCTGGTCTGCAGAGCAGGATGAAGCAGCTGATGTCTGAAGACAGCCCTCCCAGTGTTAATCAGAGCCCAGCAGATGATGCACCGACCTCCAGCACCCCTTCCCTGGTCATTTCCCTGGATAGGGGAAAGGAGAAGAGACCTGTGGTCTCCCCGGTGCTGTTTTCGGGCACGCAGGCTCGGGCATGTGCCGGGTTTGGTTCCTGCCACCTCGTGCATCGCCCGCCTTGCTGATATTTCGGAGTCGTGCACATCTGCGGGGCCTCCGCTGCCTTCCCTCTGGCAGGGCGTGTGTTTATAGGAGCCGAGACATGCCTGCAAGCCCTACAGTAAACACATTCTTGACATAATTGCTTGTCCAACACCAGAGGAATTTGGGGTTTTACGCGTGGCCCGCAGGCGGCTCGGAATAGACCTTGGGATTCCCTGTTCCAAGGATGACATCGTTTCCTTCAAAATCCCGAAATACCCGGCAGGACGGCACCCAGAGCCCTACCTCGCTTGCTGGAGAGAAGGAGAGAAGTTGCTGGGTTTCCCGACACCTCTCCATGCCAGCTGGCAGCCGAGCCGCCAGCACCGAGCGTGAACTCTGCCGGCCGCTTGGCTCGGGGTTAATGTCACACCTGGACCTTGAAGGGTTCCCAGCAGAGCCAGGGTGGCCCAGGGACATTGCCAGGGCAGTTGGTTCCCCAAAAACCTGGTGCCTAGGTGATGGCTTTCCAGCCATCTCATTTTGGGGAAGGAATTAAAAAAAAAATCCTTCTTTGATTGTGATTCTTGAATGCGAGGTGATGAACCTGGTCTTGCTTCAGTTTTGTGTCCTAGGACTGGTTCTGGGTTAGGCTGAGCTGGGCAGCGTTGGGAATTGGTGTAAAGTCGGACGGGCCAAGAGAAACCATCCCCATGGGAATTCACCTGCGATTCCCCGGGGAGGACCTCAGGCAGCTTTTTTCCCAATATTTTCTCTGTATTTCAAGCTCGCTGCTATAAACAGGGCTAAGCTTTGAGGTGCGGTGGCACTTCAGGCCAGGCTTTTGGCTCTTTCCTTTCGGATGAGAGGCAAAGGCATCATCTGGATTTCCTCCCTCGTTTTGGTGCGGATAACCCAACTCCATCCCTGCTGGAGAGCGCGGTCGTGGAGTCAACATCTTGGCCAGCTCCTGTTGAGAGCGAGGGGCTGGAGCCTTTCCCCACTGAGCGTCATCTTCCCGATTTCAAGCAGAGAGATGCTCTCAGCCCTCAGCTCTGTCCTGCCCGCGGCTGTGAGATAACCCCCCGGTGCCTGCAGCAGTTCCTTAGGGATAACAGGAGGGAAATAATTTGGGGAAAGCTGGACGGGACACAGCGATTCCCCTGTCCCGGAGCCAGCTCTCTCATTTCGTCCTCCCCAGCAGCTTGTCTGCTTTGGAGTCATTTTAAACCTTGTGGAAAAAGGGGGAACAGCCCTCTCCTCGCTCCGTGGGTTATCCTGCAGACTCAGCTCTGACAGCCTTCGTTGGCATTCATGGAAACAGGCTGTTGCCCATCCCTTTTTCTGAGTAAATAATTTTTTTTTTCCGCCTGCTTGAAGCTCCTGCTCATTGCTGCTGTCCTAATCCAACCTGTGCTGTTCTTTTTGGGATAAATCATTTCCTCTGACCTCTGGCTCTGTTTATATTATTATTGCCATTCTTATTATTAGTGATACATCCCAAGCCACCTTTAAAACACGGCAAAATTTCCCCTGAAATACGTTGCCCAGAGCTAAGTGCTGTGTTTGGGGTGTGGCTGCATTTGGAAGTTGCTCATCAGAGAAATTTTGGCTTGAGGGCTTCTCCTCTACCTTTGATTGGGACACAAGCGTGGAGAAGAGATAAATATTTCGAAATCACTCCACGTACACCGTGAATCCTGCCAAAAACCAGGCTGCGGAGCCGCAGGCTCTCGGGGCCATACACCAGGTTAGACGTGTTGGGCTCAGGTTGC